>JBBPUG010000529.1:0-20435 GCA_038094535.1 Tubosaeta aff. alveolata | reverse complement strand
AAAGAGGTATAACTACTTGAGTAAACACCTTTCTGCAGCGTGATGCATGATCAATGAACAATTCCTCATGACAAAATAGTGATCCAGACCCTCACCCTTGTCGCCGTGATGGGCGTGTCGCTGCTCCTCGTTCTCCTGGTTGGCACTATGATGATGGGTGTGTCACCACACCTCACCGTCGTGTTGGCGGCGTGTAGCCCATAGCACTCCCTTCCCCTCACCGTCGTTATTTACGTCGTGGCTGGGCAATTGCGTCACCACCGCCCTTGAGCATCGTCGCCGTGCAGTGATAGGCATGCTGCTGCATGTTGTTGTCCGCCTTGTGGTCGTTTTTGTGGGAAGGGGGGGTTATTGTCGTCGTCGCCGTCATGGGGATGTCGTTGCACGCCCTTGCCGTCGCTCACCGCCATGTTGGAGATGAGGCAGTTGCATAGGCCGCCGTGCCGCCTTCGTGTCGTTATCGCTGTGGTGAAAGGCACGCCGTTGCATGCTCTCGTCACGATCTAGTGGTGGGGTAGCAGTGGAATGCCATCGTGCACCATCGTCATCGTCGGCTTGTGTATGTTATTGCTTTGCTCTTGTCAGTAGTAGGAGTAGGCCTACCTTGCACTCGCCCGTGTTGCTATGTAGTGCACCGTCGCCCCCCTTTCCCTAACAGCGGTGGTGGTGGGGCGTCGTTGTCGCAGGAACGGTGATCTATTGGGCAGATACTGTATGTGTACGGTAACTTCGTATTATTTGGCCACTCTAAATAGTTCTAGTAATCAAATTTCACACGGTGCACATCGGCTTGCAGATGGGAAAAAAATTGCGCAGGACAAGAACCCTCCTCCACTTCGTGGGAGTCGGGGACCAGCACATCCAAGTTGTTTCGGTGATGCTTTCGAGGTAAAGTTGGGTTTTGCAATGGAACGCCTGTATTGAACTACTATCGACGGTTTAGTCACGGTCGTGGCGGTACTTCAAGTGTCGCTGTCAATAGACTCTGGCCCGTGGCTCGATTTACGTTTGAGTTGGTCTGGTTCATTCATCCTTGCCTGTCCACTACACCATGGTCTTCAGTTCTAGTAATCCATGCGAATCTTGTGCCTCATCGAAGTCCGATCTCTGTCCTGCATCCTGTGGCTGGCCCCGTCGCCACCACCGCCCGTGATAACGCGACGGCGAGGGCGGCACGATAGCGTGCCATCACCACCACTGTACGACGGCGACGCAACGGCGTCTCCCCACTCTCACAACAGCGACGACACCGCCGCCAAGGGGTTATCGTGTATCCAGCAGCGGGGGAGGGCCCGAGTCGAAGCTCTGGGTTTACCCGTGCATTGGGGCCTCGGCTACTTGAACTCTCTCTGCGATACTTGTGTTGTAAGTGGTATTATGAACAACGAGTGAGTGTACGCGCGTTCGCTCACAGGTGTATTTACGCATGGTATACCATCGTGCTCCATCGACTCCAAGTAACTGTGTATGCACGCCATGGTACCCTGTGAACTGAGAAGGGTATGTGCCAGTTGTGGACAAGGTTGTGAGTATACTTGCCTGATTGTACCTGATTGTAGAGGCTACACAATAAAATTCGTATTTCGCCTGCATGTTAAGAAGGCTCATACTTGTGAACATTGAATGTAAAGGCAGCAAGAACATTCCTGCTTTCGATTGGGAAAATTAACGCTGATTTGGTGAACCCCTCATATAGATTTACAAGTAGTATTGAGTGCAGTGTGCTAGGGACAAAGCGTTGTAACCCATGCTCACACGTGTTAATAGTAGTCTTGAGTCTTGACAAGCCTGATCACAAAAACATGAAACTGCCCGCTGCAAATATTTGCTCAACCCCATGTCAAGACAACATCCATAGGCACCCACTGTCAATACAACGCTAGTGTATGCTACGAAACGCTCTGAGAACGGGACGCCTTTACAAATTCAGAAAAGTATTTCCGAAATGCTTTGTTGTCCAAATCTCGCAGCTTTGCAGTGAACTCCAACGCCGTGTCCGGAGGCCAATTTTGGGACGGCAAGAACACGCTCACAAAGAATTCGTGGGCTTCCGTGCCCCTGATTTTGCATACCATCTGCAAGAAATTCGCAATCTCCAACAGTACCTTCAGTGATGGTCAGAATTCAGGCCTTTCCGAGGTTTGGAACTGACCATGAGCATTTGCCCGTCTTTGGGATTGAATTGTGGAGAGGACAGAATCGCGAAGGCCGCAGGAACCAACCGTTCATAAACGAAACGCTCAAATCCGGGCAAAGTTTGTCGTCCAGGTGTATTCCCATTGGTCGATTGCGGTGGTGGGTTACACCAAACTTGTACGCAGCGTCCAAAGAACGTGAACGCGTACTTTTGGCTGCTCGAGTCAGAGATATCTTGCGCGAACTGAGAGACATTTTCAAGGAGTGACTCCAATGAATTTTTATTCCCTAACGACAGAGGTGAGGCTCATGTGTGTGTATGGATATGATGACCAACGTACGCTCGGAAATGAAAACGTCATGAAGATCCGAAGAAATCACGTTGTTAAGGAGTATGAGGTACGAGCGCTTCGTATCCATATGTGCCAGACTGTCGTCGGTACTAGCAGTCGGTTGTGAGAGCAGCTGAACAATGTGTGTATTGAGGGGGCCAAGGAGCTCGTCCAAAACGCCAAACATGTCTTTCTGCGTCACAAGGGCTTTAGTCGGACATACAGACGAAAGAGTACACTCACTTGGAGCTTGTGGATTAGCAATCCGATGAAATTCATGAAGTCAATAAGTTCAGACGGCTCAAAATGGACAAGAAGATTAGCCATCAATGGAGGGATAAGGTGTGTCGCGTTGGACCCAGTAGTCGCCATGATGCGTGCAAACGCATGTCGTGTCTGACGCATGTTAGTGGAAGGCGCTTTCAAGAACCAAGGAACGAGCATACCGCGTCTCGCACGCACTGCTCTGTGTTCATAGCCTCAAGTGAGAGGAGAATTCCCTGACCAACTTGTCGGAATACCTCCAAGGGGGCAAAAGTGTATCCCTCCGGAACCGGGGAAGGGTAGTCTGGAAAGCCTTTCGCGATGTTACCAAGCGCCATGATAGTATGGTGAATGCGCAGAATGGGTATCACGTCTTTGTCTCCTTTGGCGACCGCAACGCTAGTCGA
The DNA here is from genome assembly GCA_038094535.1 of Tubosaeta aff. alveolata. Classification (NCBI taxonomy): domain Eukaryota; kingdom Fungi; phylum Basidiomycota; class Agaricomycetes; order Boletales; family Boletaceae; genus Tubosaeta; species Tubosaeta aff. alveolata. The sequence goes on along the minus strand of JBBPUG010000529.1, from coordinate 17,296 downwards.
CAAGTCCTCCAACAAGGGATTGACGATTGATAAAAGTAGGCTAGCTTGTTGATCCGGCGTCTTGGAAAGTAAGGAGAGAAGGATGCCCACGGTCTCGAAAATGTACAGCTGTGAATCAAATATGCCTGGATTCTTGATAGCTTCAGTGAGTGGATCATCTTCTGGACATTCAACCTTCGGTATTTCGACCTGAATGACTAAAAGATCCCTGACATTTTCAAGGAGGGTGATCGCAAGTTCTGGAGAAATATCATTCCTGCCCTCTCTGATAAATTTGTGGAAGAGGTAGAACACCCGTGACCGAACAGCTTCGTCCGTATTATGGAGACCCCTTTGCAAGGCCTGAGCGACGTGTTCAAAACGAATGATATATCCCTCACCGATTACTGACCAAGGCGTCCATCGTTGGTAAAATGCAGTCTTTACGGATTTTGAAAAAGTCACCATATCTAGCTGCGGTCTCGAAAAACTGCATGACAACGGCACGATGTGGATACGCCGAGATCCCAGACTGTATGAGAGCTAACAAAATCTCGCCATGAGCAGTCAAAGGATACTCGGAATAGTCAAATTCCTTCCTCTTCTCTTTCAGTATCGCAGGCGCTAAGCAGAAAGCCGCGCGACCTTTACCACCACCTAGGAAAATATGAGCGCGCGAAGGAGAGAGATGACTTAGGCCACTTACTCTTACTGATTTCTCCGAAGATATACACAAGGTACACAGCCAACTCCGCGTCGTTCCATTCGAGTTGCATACCACTACTATATGCTGAGAGCGTCGTGAGAACTAGCGCCCGAACGGCTGTGGTGACGAGATCTGGTTCTATTGTCAAGATGGAATCCATGAACGTTCTCAGATCCTTTTCTGTGAGTTAGTGGCTGGTGAATAACAGGACTAGCTAAATACCTTTCGAAGGCCATCGAAGGCCACAACATCATCGTCGTCGAGGTCACTGGGGTCCTCGTTTTGATCCCACCTCATTTTTCGCAAAATGACGTCCAGTAGTGAGCTGAGGAAAGACCTGGTCGCGTCGTCCAGAGGGTCTGAAGATATCTTCCTCGCCCTTTTATACTAGGTTAAGTCAGTGGTAGACCAGACGAATGTCGAGAGTAGCATACACTGGCAAGCACACTCTGCAGGAGAGGGAACACGGTTGAACAAGTATCATCATAATCGTCCCCCATAAAGCGTAGCATGACGGGTAGGACTTGACTTTGCAATCGCTTAGCTTCCAATGCTACCTCAGGTTTCGGGCAGTCCTGAGGATCGTAAGGACTGGGAAATAATAAAGGAGCGGAAGCGCATACGTCAATCAATTTCATAATTTCTAGACCAAGTACGTTAAGGAGCTTTCCGAGCGCTTCACGATACGATTCTTCGCCTTCGTCCTCTTCCAAACCGCGTTGTATCTGTTGTTCGCGTGTTTTGGTCTCTAGCACGTCGATGACTTGTCCAAGAGACAGCACTTTTATCAACTGCAACTTGTCTTGTGGCTCCTTCAACCCTTTTGAGACAATTCGGAGCAGAGCAACAGATGTCGCCAATCGGATAGGTAGTGAGGTTTCAGATAGAAGAGTGAATAGTAGGGGAACCGAGGTGGGGGTCACAGTCAAATTGATATCAATCCAGCCTACACATGAAATGAACGTCCAAGGCCTCCCATTATGGCGTTTACCACGTACCGACATAAGATGCAAAGCTTCGCACACCCCAGTCAACGACTTCTACCGCTTCCACCAGGGCTCTCGAGTCGACGGTATCTGATTTTCGTAGGTTCGCTATGCACTCAGCACCGTCGGTGACAATAGTTAGAACGGCCTCATTAATTAAAGATGCATCGCGTTCTCGTACTGCATCTCTCACACGGGCATCTCGTGTATGTCGAACAGGATTAAACGTCCGCGCGGATTTGATGGTTTGGTCCGCGACCTCGCCGGATATCTCAAGGATGAGGTGAAAGAGAAGCAAAGACACGTGGCGGTTAAATTTTTGCTGAGAGCTTGATTCCGCAACGCGGAGTAGAGAGAACAGGTCGGTAAAGAACGTGGGCCACTGCTCCACGTAAGTACAGAGAAAAAACAGCGTCAGTGTATGCGAAAACTTGTTGCGTAGGACTAACGGAAGCGAGAGCGATTAGATGGAGGAGCGCTGGTAAAGAGGGGACGCACACGTTGCGGTTGATTCTGCAGGGCCATAAACGTATTCGGATTGTATATACGATAAAGCGGATTGTTGCACTGTTCGAAACGTCTCTTCGTCCAGTGGTTCAAATCTATATGAGTTGAACGTCATTGCACACGACGCGATAAGAGTAGGCTCACCGGTTGTCGAAAAACTCGTCTAGCATGCGCAAGGACGAAAACCTGGCCTGAGAAGGATACTTGTAGCCTTGCCCTTGGGTATCCTTCTCTACGAACACCGTCAAAGCTAAACGCCACATTTCGTGTACATTTTGCTGGATACCAGAGAGGTACTCGAGAGCTTGTTGGTGGAGCGCGGCCTGTGACGGATCGATGGCAATCAAGATTGCCTGCACAAAGCGGTCGATTTCTTGCTCCATCAAGTGGACTCCCCGTGTTCGTACGAGACACTTTCCAGATCGATCACAGACGCGACAATCGAAATAAAAGTGCCAGGACGCAGAGGATTACGGGACTTTGGAGGATGTTCGGTGAGCTTGGAAAGAGTCAAATGGACAAGAGTTGTCCAAGTCTTATGGCGATTCGAATCAGGAGACAACTTGAGTCACTGGTTTCCGACTCACGTGCCAATTTGGACGGCAACAGGGGCTAATATGCTTAGTACACTTTTAAGATCGTAAATTAAGCCGTGTTACTACAGAGAACCCAATCTAACACAAAGAATAAACCCCACTAGGATTGAATGGTAGATCTGAGAATGAGTGTAGAGGCACAGGACTCCAACCCGTGCGTCTCGGGAGGACCCAAATGACCACCCACGCTGATCCAAATTGCCGCAAAGGACATTTGTGCTCTTTCAGCGGCAGGGATGTAAAAGGCATACGCTTGACAACTCGTCATGCGGCGAAAGAAAGACCTGAATACTTGGGGTTCCGGCTTCCGTACAGTCGGATATGTGTATCGCGAGCTATTATCGAAATAGTTCATGAACAGACACCTGAGTGTACCCGTCTTTAAACGTCGTAAGGCCAGAGCATTAGAGGGAAATTTTCAACGCACGACATCTATCGAAAGTCACTTGAGAGATATGAAAACCTGGAACCTAAAGAGCGGTAACGTGATTTTGCTATTTGTTCATTCAAACCAAAGAATAACGGGCTGAATAGTCTATGCGAATGTACCTTGAAACGTAACCACCACTTCGTCACAAATGATAAATACCATGCTCACTGGGATGTGGCCGTACCGAATAGACTTCATCATTAGTGTGACCAGGTTCGCTTGTTCATCGATGTCGAGCTCATTGTCCAGAGTGCATCACAGAACAGCACGAGTTAGGGATGCGGCTGTGTTCGGGTTGTCTCTGAGGGAGTCAAACAGAGCCAAAGATGGTGGCTACATAAACCTGGCTGGCCGCGCACCCCTTTCGCTACGACGTCCACCAGCATGCCTTTGCGTACTGATAATTCTACCGTTTCAGAGCCTGACAGTCACTCAGATTCTGACTGGCTTGACATCGCTAGCACAGACAGGGATTCCGACGACAATGACTCCATCTGTTCCTCGAGAGAGACAGATCATGAGGATCCGTCCCGTTCTAGGTCAAGGCGCTCATCTTTGAGCTACGGCAGTTCTCGTGATGGAGACGTGGACGCCTGGGAGGGTCTCATCGAAGACAGCGCCGGCGACGGCATGTCCAACGACGTGCTTACGCCAAGCCCCCACGTGGCATCTCCATTCCAACATTCTCCTACATTCGATGTGGATCATGCTCAGGATGCCTCTCCAGAAGAGCTACGCGTCAAGGAGGGTCTTGATCAAAGCATGATCAGCACCCTTAGCTCATCGCGCTCCAGTTCTCTCCACTCCTCCACTGTCCATAGCTCTACTCGTGACCTTCGTCTATCCTTTCCGGATCCCATCACTAGTTCGTGTAGAGAGCTTCCCATCACACCTCCCGAAGAAATACAACACTACTCTGACCTCTCCTCCGCATTCCCTGATCCGGTTGCCCCCCTGGATGCTTGCCGTATTGATGACGGAGAGCCCTGTGATCTGAAGATGCTCTTGTCTCAACTGCCATCAGCATCGATCCCTGCTCCATCCGGGCCCGAACTCAAGGTCTTCCTCTTTGGGTCTCCTGCCATTCTCAAGTGGTCGATTGTCAATAGACTCGTGCAAAAAGTCGCCTGTGGTGCTGGAGTCACTATTGATGTCGACCTAGAGAGTCTAGAAGGCCCTATACGCCAGCTGACTGTATCCGGCTCTTTTGAGCATGACCGCGCATTCCCCCGCACCATCACTGTCTTCGACAGGACCTTTCAATCGCATGGCGCCGGTCATGATGTAGGTATCAAGCATTCTTCAGGAGTGGGCTGACTACAACATATATAGCCCGCTTTAACGGATATTTCCGATGTTCGCCCGCTTGCAATTGTCTTCATGCCGTGTCCTCCGCTAGCTCTCCCAGAACACGTGCTGCACCTGCCAATTATTTTGTCGGCATGTTCCAACGAACGTCTTGAGTTTGCAGACACCGAGACTAACTCTCGGACCACATCAAACATACTCAACATTCCTACTCAGCAAATACTCCGAATAGCCGGACCAGAAGGACCGCTGACTATCGAACAGGATTCAATCGACATGATAGAGTCGGCGCGCGCTTATCAGGGCTTCTCACGACTATGGTCTGGGGACAATGTACCCAAGGGAATAATGGCCAGTACGCATGCTCTGACAATGTGAGGTTTGATTTCTGGTTCACCACAGCTAACTCATGAAGGCTTGCAGCATCGCTATCCTTTCACTGATTCTTGGGTTAGTTGTTCGGGCCGCTCTTCCGGTTTCTCTCCAGCAATTCGCTCCACCCACCCTTCCAGCCCTTCCCATTAATTACACCTCTTGCTCTCTCTGGCAAATGATTCGTCCGGCGCCATACCGAGAACGCCTTCCCGCCTCCACCACTCTAGATAATTCGGTTGTGATGGTTCCTTCTCCATTCAAAGACTCTCTGTCGGTTTTCAGTGCTGAATCAACATCAGTTACACTGTCTCGCGCGAACCCCACAAGTTTCCGGGGGGCAGTATCACCCACGCTGTCGGAACGTAAGAAAATATCCAAGGAGCTGATATTGCAACCTCCTTGCTCTGTCCTTCCGACGGATGACCGGCCAAAGGCACTTTCCGTGGTACCAGGGACAAGACCATCCAAGTCTTATCCTCCCACCCCGGACCCTACTGGACACGCAGTCTCTACTCTACGACATGTCTCCGTTCCTGATATTGTCAAGGAATGTGCTTCTGTCCTCACCATCGTAAACCAGGACATGCAGGACATCTTTGATGCCCTTGATGCACTCGTCCAGGCAATATCCAGACAAACTCAGATGATTCTCGCGCAGGCCACGACATTCATCGAGCAGTCTTCGGTGTACATGGAGAAGAGTGTGGAATCGTTCGAGATGGTCAAGGGGACGTTGAGGACGCACAATGAGCGCGCCAAGAAACGGGCCAAGCAGATTAGGGAGAAGGGCACAAAGTGGCTATTTGAGGCCTCGGAAGTGGTCACCACGAGTGCCCGATTCTCCACAGTAATGGCTCGGGATTTGGCGGGAGGGCTCGCGCATCGCGCACAGCGTGCGAAGGGAAAGGCTAAGGAGATGGCAACGGAGCTCCAAGATTTCTTGAACGAAGCCGAAAGACTCGAGGTATTGGGGACTGCCGCATGGGACTCGCACATGAAGTACTGGGACGAATGGATGGAGAGGGCGATGAAACAAGAGAAGTCGTTCTGCAAGCGAAAGCTCAAGCCGTCTATTTTCTGTTAATTTACCGATGGATACTCGATGGATATCGATTATGGCTCATGTTGTATGTACCTTTTACGTGAAATTGAATACGATTGTAATGTTTGTGTGATGCTCTCCTCGTCAACGTCAAGAGGATCCCAACGACCCGCCTCTCGTAAGATGCACCAATACCGCGTTCTCGACGCTCGTCTCCCATAGTTCGAGTTTCGCTCGTTCAATCCCTGCCACGAGTTGTCTCCGATGCTCCCGTGCACGCTCAAGGACCGTCTGCTTGTCGAATCCACTTTTGGTGGCGGGTGTAGATCCGCGCGATGCCGATGGCGTAGCGGGAGCGCCGCTCACATCAGCCCTTGCTTTCCCTTTCTGAGCCGAAGTGAGACCAGGAGGCTCAAAGAGTTCTGTCAGCAGAGATCGCAAGCGGGTGTCCTTTTCGGCGGGTGGATTGGCATGGCCTAGAGTTGGTCAGCGTAGCCTTGCAGAAAAGGCATAGATCCATACGGTGATCAAGGTCTTGATGGGTCATCATGCTTACTGGGACATCAGCAAACACTTCCGAGGATGGTGTGAGTGGCTCTGTGAGGGAGCTCAACGATGTGCGCGGAGAATGGGTGAGCGCAGGCGGAGTCGAAATTGAGCAGATGTCGACCACTGGCGAGATATCGCCTAGGCGGGCTTGGTCAGTAAACTTGGCGAATGTATCGAAATACTGACTCACCTAGCTGCGACATGGCCAACAAAGCGGGATCGATCGCTTCCTCTCCCATCAAAGCTGGGGCTAAGCCATTACACAGTGTCGAGGCATGAATGCTTGACGTGAGGTCAGAGGGTATAGAATCTAAGGATACCGGGGAATTAGAGCCCCAGTCGGACTCTGGGGTGGATACGCTGGTGTCGAGAGACACGAGTTGTTGGAGTTGAGATAACCATTCTTCAAAGGCCGCGACGTCACAAGGGTCCACTGAATTGCCTTCCTGGACGGTGCCTTCAGAATTTGCAAGAAAGCTATCCTTGGGATCAGGAGCTGGCAAACCAATAACGCCGAGTGGCGGCAACGAGTCAGGAAGGCTGTCCACTGGAGTCACGTTGCCCTGCGTTCCCGTCACGGAACCTTCCCGGTTGAAACCAGCGTCAGACTCATGGGTCCGAGGGATGGTTGATGGTCTGATCTGGGTCTCCGCAGACACACTCCTCGATAACCGACGATTTTGTGCCCTAGCTTTGCCTTCGGAAACCTTTCCCTCACCCCTCGCAGTTTTGATAGAAGCCCTTTTGGCGGCATTTTGTATGAGTTCTAGTAGTTGTGTCATAAGTTGTTTCACCCTATCTTGCGCCCAAGTATCGCGATACCCCTCAGGTCCCTCACCAGCTGCAAACGGGAAAGGGATATCCCAATCGGCTGCCCCAGCGGGTACGTATTTGAGCTTCCGACGCTTCGTGGGTGGAACCGTGGTTGAATCGCCAGGAGGTGTAGATTGGACATGCAAGATGCCATGAGCATAAGGCCGCGAAAACGGTTGAGGCGCAGAACTTGCTGACGGTGCATGTGGTTCGGCTCCGAAAAGCTTGATCAAGGACTCCAGCACGGGGAAAACATTCTTTTCTTTGGCGAGAGAAGTCATAATATTTGATCGCAATATCTCCGGATCGAATTGATCCAGACGCTCCGGCATCTGAACTTGACTGTGAGGCGACTCCTGATCATCGTCAACCACAATTGGATGGGTCGGTGTGGAACCGCGAGGCAAACATTGTTGGGAGGGGAGGGACTGGGGTCCGTGTATGTGTAAGCGCGAAGGCTTAACGCTACCTACCAGACCTGCAAGGCCAAGCAACGAGGACTGCGAGCGAAGAAAATTTGGTGGAGTGGGCTCATTTGGGCCAGGTAAGGTGATAGGAGGGGCAGGTGCGGGCGTTCGGGACTTTGCTTTTGACAACCTCCGCTTCCTGACGGAAGCAGCAGTAGAAGTAACACTGGTCGCAGAAGACGCTCCGGAAGAGACAGAACGGGAGGTTGAACCGGACGCCACTGTGGGTAAGTGAATCGACGTGGGGATGCCAACGATACCGGGGGAAGCAGTACATGGCGAGTCATGACTTGATTTAGGACAGGGAAGCGACAGGCTCAAGGCTGGGAGATCGGCTGGTAGTTCAGCACATGACATATGGGAACCAGGAAGTGCAATGGTCCCCACATTTTTTCTGCGCACTCCCGCACGCGGGGCGGCGATCATGGGGCCAACTCGTTCTCCTTGGGCGAATGAGTCGTGGGATGGTGACCTACCTCTGGCTGGTGATGGAGGAGGCGAGCCAAAGAGGGAATCCTGATCCCCATCGGAGGATTGACCCATCTGAAGAAATGTGAGCTGGCGATCGCGTCCAGAGTGATCGAGACACTTGATATGACACGTGGAATGTAGAAACTATCGTTGGAGCTACAGACCACCTAAAGCCATGGTGACAACTAGATGATTAGAGACTTGAATCCGATAACGCGAGTGAGCTCACCTTTAGGATCGTAGAAGAACGAGAATTAGAAGACACAAGTCATTCAATTTTCAGCCAGACAAACAGACCAAACAGTAGTGGTCACGTGCCGAGAGAGACTCTGCTTCATCAATGACTGACTCGGACGCGATACAGACTACTCCGGGCAGCCCTACGTATACGCTGGGCCTTCTTGGACGGCCGAGACGAGTACACGCAACCCACGTGCATGGTTTGCATGCATGTACTAACACGTTATCAGCAGAATCGTTAATTTGGTCGTGACAGTGAACCTGTTCCGATGTGTATTGAACGAGCGTTTCGACCTATCGTACGTAGACACTCTCAATCATCCGGACGATATACTCCCTCTTCTCGCTGCCTACTAGTAAATTGCCTCGCCTCTGCTAGTTCCCCTCTACTTTGCATCATAATAAACCCATTTGGTGGAGGGATACTCTTTCCTCGCCGAAAGGGCTGTGAGGTTGTACTCTAAGTATGCGACAGCGACCTTCCAGATAGAAATCACCTGTTGCAATGTGCCATACTCATACACTGGTGTACGTGTAGTAAGTTACTAGTAGAAGAACATTCAACCTCGGAAGTATCACAGTATTTCCAGCACCTCCACACGAATATCCTTCAGAAAGTTGTTCCCCATCCCACGAACGACAATCTCGTGGTCCGCAGCCACTCGCTTGTAGACGCCCTCCGGTTGCTGCAAAAACAATAGCGCATTAAACGGCTGTTCCAGGTGGGCAATCAGCTCCAGAGCCGCAGTGTACACGTCTGATGACGCAGACGGAACCTCCTCTATGATTGGGACATGGACTATATCAGCATCTGTGAATGCAGTACCCCCCGGATCAATGGTAGACCCTGCATCCGACCCCGTTGAATCATCCCAAGACGTCACTGCACTGTGAGGCATTTGAAGACCATGAATCCGCAAGTCCGCAAACACCAGTCTTCGTGGATGGTTCAGCGGTAGCGAGTCCGCCGTCGTGAATTGAACATCCCCGAGTCCAGTTGTCTCAGCACAGTATATGTCCGTTCCCCCCCTTTTAAGACTCGTCACGTTGAATACGATGCACGGAAGATGAAGGCGGAAGTGCACGAATCGCACAGGTTGTAGGCGGGTAACTCTCCCATAGATTATCATTGCATCGCTGTGCGGAATGATCGCTCGCAGCTCATCCGTGCGTTCGATCAGTTCGCCTCCTTCGAGGCATGGATGAACGGATGGACGTTGGCTGTAGACGGCTGGAGAGCTTGGAAGGCAGCTGTTGCATGGGGAAGACTTGCCCGTCCATGCTAGCAGCCTGGTTGCTTCACCTGTACATGTCACCAACTCTTGTAGGATGCGACCGTGCGCGGGCTCCTTCTCGTCCTGAGCTAGTGGACTCGTCATTCTTTCAAGCGTTTCTCCCAGTTCCTTTATGTGCCCAGAGGTGTACAAAGTTTTACATCGGGCATCCCATACCACGTCTGCAAGGCTATCAAAGTCCCAGTTGAAAATCTTTCGAGCAAGTGAATATACGCCATGGAAAAATACCGAGCTGAAGCTTACAAACGATATTGCCGTCAGGGAATGGAACGCGCATGGCTTCTTTGCAAGCTCGAGTGTCCTCACTGCACCTTCATGGTCATTTTGTTTCAAGTACATATTTACAAGTACCTAGGACCAACATGAGCGATGACATGATATCTACCGTTGCATAGTTTACGCACGAGAGCATAGTGGTCTTCGTCGGATGCTTTGATCAAGCTATGAAGACGTGATATTGCATGTGTATGTTTGCCGCACATAAATATTAGGATAGACTGGACGGAATGAAATGTCAAGCTGATCGCCAAATATACGGAATGTCAAATGCGCACTTTTATGACCGACAGAAACATGTTATCATTCGAATCGCCCCCATGAAATGCAAAGTCAAAGTCATCGAGTGCAATTTCTTGTTTTCCCGCACCAATGAGGGCAATAGATCTTGCAATCTGACCAATAGGTGATGGTTTGATTTCAAGGGACTATGCGAAGACATGCATTCGTGAGCGTGCTTCTTAGACTGTCATGTAAGAACAGTACCAGTTCTGCGTCCGCAGTTGCTGTTTCCCATTTTCTCAAACGCGAGCGTATGAGAGATCTCGCTGCCAGCATATGGTGGCTGGGACTGGAATACTGCGCAATTTCTGTCGACAATATCGTCTCCGTGTTCGTCGGATTGCCCCGCTTCCATGACTCTAGCACCGTGTCACTCACTTGGATGAGCCGCATCCGAGAAATCCGGGGTGCGTCGGAGTAAGCTTGGGGGAGAAGTTCAGCAAGATCGCGAACTTGGAAGCCCTGGGCTCGTCCGCATGCAATGTACCTTCCATCGTGTGATACGGAAATGCAGCTGAGGGATTGTCCGGTCTGGCCGAAGAAGCTGCCAATCTGCTGGCGCGAAGTGTAGTCCCAAAACGAGACAGAGAAGCCTGCGCAACACGCAATGAATCGGCCATGCGTTATGATAGAACAGTTGACGCCGTTTTGAACAGACCAATCTGAGAGATAGAATGTAGAAGTATCAAAGGTGACGATTTTGCCCGAAGTTGCAACGAAGAGCTGCTGGCCATCGATAGACCAGGCGAGTGGTGTGACTGGCACACCAAGGTTGCAAGTGACTTGGATCATCGGGATTCCGAACAGTTTGTTTCCAGAACGAGCGTCATAGATACCCACAGATTCTTTATACATGGCTGTGGCGATTTGGGTGCCATCTGGAGAAAACTTGACCCCGACAACGCCGCAAGTGTGACGAAGCGGCAAGATGACTCTGACACCAGAAATGATGTCAAAAACTCGTACCGTGCGATCGCGCGACCCAGAGGCCACTCGCGTGGAGTCGCTCGACACGTCGACCGCATAGACAGAATCCGTATGTTCTGAGACCTCAATTGTCTTTTGGTGGGTGACTGCGTTCCAAACGATGACCTTGTTTTGTCTGTCACCGCTGACTATCCACTGGCCATCCATTGACGTGGCGATAGCAATGACATCGTTGTTTGATTTCATCGGCGAGGGAGTGAACTCCTCTCCACTGTCGACTTTCCATTGACGAATATAACCCGAACTCTGTCCGCCTACAAGATGACGCCCGTCCGACCTAAAGGCAACGCACCGCAATTCCCCGCTCAATTCTACTGGAATCCAGCGAAGATTTGCGTTTGCGTCTGCTTCACGTTAATCTATAAATCACGGGTGGAATCCATACTAACCAATCATATTACTTCCACACCACTGGTGGTCACTGGCAATGCTGCGGATGTCGTGCCTAGTAGTGCCCCTCTGATCTAGTAAGACGCACGTGCCGATACTTGGGCGCCTTTACTTTAATGGCCTGGCATTTCCGATGAAGGTGAGAAGGAAAGGTTCTAGACCTTCGATGCTGTTGCATTTCCCCGCTAAATCCTGTTGTTGGTTCTGGTGCTTAACGAGATGTTCCAGGTCCTTGTCGTAATCAGAGCGAATGGAGTTACTGCAAGTACTACTACAGCACACAGCAGGTCGCCATTCTGCCGGCGACACGTCTAGACCTGCATTTTTCCCCACAGATGTGGTCATACTATCCGCTTGCTTGGTGTCCGGATACTTATCTCGTCCCTGGAGTTGGTGGACGCTCGGGTACGATCAAGTTCTGTTCTATCAGATGCGTTCGAGACTAACATATTTTTAGGAAGTACTGCCCATACGTTGTAAAGGTCTAGACTGTCGTATTTTTTTTCCTGGATTTATCGGTCAACTACCCCTCTCTTAGCGTCCCGCACACTCTCGGCGGTGCAACATATGCCACTCTGTTGGGCGGTCTTGCTCACGACCTTTCCTCCGTTTAATTGACCTCAGATCCCTTCCTATAAATGCATGTACGGTTGAGGAAGACTCTCACACGATCACTTTACTTTCAACATGCCATTCCGTGGTATTTTCACGTCTCAAGTCCTGGTCCGTCTCTTCCGAGTTCATCCAGAAAACGAGTTCCCTCATAACTTCGAACTCGCAAGAGAGCTGGAGGACTGGCGGAAAGTGTCATTGAACTTGGTATGTACTCTGTGTAGGCTATTGGCATTGTCCCCCATTAAGCATACAGAACTGATCGTGTAGCTCGTGGCATTCCTCACGTTAGAAATTTCTCAGTCGTGTCTGCGCGACACTGATGACTTTGGCTGCAGTGTCCATGCCATTTCGTCTAGCATATTGGGAACGATAACTTTGGCACTTCTTGTGTATACGATCAACCTCCACATCGCCATCAACGCCGGCTTTCTCCGAGTAAGCGCCATTTTCCAGGCTGATGGTTGGTCTCGTGACTCGTTCCTATCCTAGCATAGTTCCACCCTATCTAGATTTCTCCACGCAATTCCCCTTCTTGGCATGTTATGTATGACCGCCTCCCAGCTCATTATTGTTGTGCAGTCGCCGCCCATCGCGGCCGCTATCATTTTTGCCTGCGCTTTACCACCGCTCTTGATCTGGATTCATCTCACGAGACGGTATATCGGAACAATCTTGCCATCTCCCGTACAGATGCGAGATGTAATACCTGCTGTGCCAGTTTCCACAAATGCAGCGGTGGTAGCTGGTGTCTAGAAATCTCCCCATTCGGCCATTGAGAATCGGGAGATGCATGGCGTACTGAAAGAATACCTGTTCTATTAGTCACAAAGGTAGCGCGTAAATTACATGATTCCGTACTTCCAGAGAACAGTCCAACCCATGCAACGACCCTAGATAGTATCCCACTCGTCCCACAGCCCATCTGCGGCTTTCAAGGCTCCTGCAGTCTTGGGCGTAATTTCCGCGGTTTCTACGAGCTCAACGATCCGGTCGCTCATCCCGTCCTCATCATCCTTGTTGCCCCGCATCGCGACCAATAAAGGTCCATACGTGAGTGGTGGCGCAGCGAGGAGACGTATGTCCACGCCCTCGATCACTTGCTTGAGCAAACCCGTCTGCACGTCCCTTATCTCAACAAACTCTGAGGAGAACAGAAGAACATGAGGTTGTCGATGGACGAAAGATGCGGCTTTGATCTCCCAGCGGATAAAGTTGGAATCACGGGTAGGATGACCGTGTTTAGTAATGTAACAACCCATTGCTGTCAAGCGTCTGAGTTTGGGTAAACAGTCGCTAGAGTGATGTCACTCACTATCGTAGATAACCATGAGTTCTGTAGTATCGTGTCTGACAAGTCCAAGAGGTTTAGCGGATTCACATCGCGCCTTGAGCTCCGCTGTGACAGAACCATGAGAAGGGCTACTGAAGTCAGGGACGATGGTGACTGCGGGAGTGGAAGAGCTAAAGCAACAGGTTTAGGAAAGTTATGGAAAGGTAGAGTGAGCAGCTTACCTGCTAATATTGGCGATGACAACGCCCCGTTCCGTACAAATCGCGACCGTCTTAGCCAACGGCATTACAGCATACGCGTCCTTGGGAACATAGAAGGGCTCGATGGAGACAAGTCAATCTTTCGTAGGTCGATAGAAGAGACACTTACTTCACCATAAGGTCGGAAAGAAAGGAAGCCAGTCGGCATGGCGCGTGGTGATGTCACACGGACTTCAGAAGGGTAACAAGCCTCTACTACATGCACAGTAACTTGCAGAAAGTTCTTGATGGCATAAACAACTGGAAACAATGTCAAAACACGATTGACGTGCAGCCGGAGGCGTCACACCGATTATTCTTTCACCGATCTGTCCAGATTGGCAGCAGAGGACATGGCCGCCATTTTGACCGGCGATTGTTTCAAGAGATGCATCCAGGCTACTTGGTGGCGATTGAAATTGTGCGACTCGAGCAAGTACTTCTAGTGAGTAAGATAGGAGAAAATCATCGTGGTGGATGATTATCTTGTTGAAGTCCTGGAGAACTATGATGCTCCTGACATTCTCAAAAGCCAGTATTCTCCGATAAGCTGACAACGACCGTGAGACGATCACAATCCTAGAATGGCTGTGAATATGCTTACTACCACCTCTACGGCCCACGAATATGCCCGTCGAACAACCTACTGCCATGAAGGGTTTCCCCCCACTGGCAACTGAGGATCGTCAAGGTCCAGAAGACCAATCGATATGGTTCAATCGTTTCATACATACCGAAAGACACTGCCTGGAGCACTCGACCAGATGGAGGTCTCTTCAAGGCCGAATCCCGCGAGATTCTTTTGCCCGAAACCCGAAACGCACCATCATCTACAACTTGAGGCACGAACCACTATCAACCATGACATGAGCAACAATTCTGGTCGGGAGCTTCTGGATTACCTGGTTTCCCTCGTGTCTGGCGTCGTCGACTCCTTTCGCGTCAACTAGAGCATCATGCCACTTCTTCCTGATGGATTCGGATGGGGCGTATAATGTATATCGCCGAGTAGATTTTTCTGCGGCGTGGTAGATCGTGAAAGGGTAGATCGGGCGCTGAGCTCCCCGCAAACTGTCCAAAATACTACCTTCTTCGACGCGTTCCTTCCTGCTATCAGGAGGGTCATTGAAGCTACCGAGTCGAAGATATTCCAACGGAATGGGCTAAGCGTATTGTCTACATGCCTTTTAAAAAGCGATAAAGTATTTGCGTACCCGAGATACAACCATACGCTTCACTATGCCTCCCCGCTTCTCCTCTTTCGTTATCAGCACTGCGAGGACATTAGCACAGAAAAACAGTTTCTCTGGAGAAAATACGTACAAAAGTTATCTAGTAGAGCTACGTAGAGTTCGAACCATGGATTCCAATCCATTTCGGACTTGGACCTTCGTACCAATGCGCCTGCATAAATAAGTGAGCGACTATCACTGTACCAATCCAGCTCCTGAAGCAACATGTGAGCACATAGGATGGACGAGGAAAAAATATATTACGATAATTTCCCCTTTGTTGAATATCAGACTTTCACACAGATCCCAAAATTTGACCTTATTTTCCGCGGCCTCGATTCCAGGTTGCGTACTCTTCAAGAACTCGTTCATGACCGCTAAAATTACGGGTAGATCTTCGGAATCCGGATGGTTGGGGTCGGATAGTTTGTGAAGATGTTCCAAAATCAGGTTGAGGCGCGGAAGGCGTGTCACGGGTCGCGAGAGAAATGTGATCAAATCTCGTTTTCTGACTCGCGGGTCCTGCGAACATTGCTGCATAAATTCCTGATAACGCTTGTTATATTTAAGCTCAGTGCGGTGTCGTTGTTCGGAGAGGGGATAGTGCTTGATGTAGGATTCATAGTCTCCCTGAAATTGAAAGGCGGCTGATGAACGTTGAGCCAGATTTTAAGACTCGCGCGAGGGGAGTGAGCCTACATTCAAGGATGATATCAGCCACGCTTTGAACGAGTGGGTGTTGTTCTTGTTGCCTTTCGAACAGAGCATCCAGCATACGCTCATGGCGTATGCGGATTTGATCCAGGTTCCAAAAGACGATGGACATAAAGTTCTGTTGTCGGTTCGCATCGCCTATTATCGGGGGTGAGATCGAAGTAAGGGGCTCTGCAAAGACCTTGGATGTACTTGAGTGGGAGGGATGGGAAGATAGCGATTACAGCACCTCCATGATAAGCTGTAGATCGGCAACATAATCTCGTTCTGACTTGAACACCTCAAACATCACAGATTGCCGCTCAACTTCTCGCTTTCCGAGAGCTTCACGTGCCTCAGGGGGCACAAGATAATGCCACTCCTCATCTTTCTCTGCGAGTTCACCGTGTTGGAACCGAATGAGACCTTCTTCCGACTGGAGGCTATATATGTCTCAGTCACGGGTAGCAAAATGTGAAACAAACTACACACGACATGTTGGAAAGCTCGCGAGTCAACACATTCTAGAAACAAATTAAGAACATCGTAACGATCCATATAAAACGGACATCCCACCTCATCTGCGGGCAGGTTCACTGAGGGGGAATAAGGTGAGGCGTGATCACTCTTGTCGTCATAATCATCTCCATAGGGACTTTCGCTACCGAACTGGTTTGGTCTGTAGTAATACTCATGTGCGGTTTGCTTTTGAGACACGGATCTGTGGATTTGTGTCTCTGGAAAACTACCAGGTGGTATGGGTTCGACGGTACTGCGAGTACGACTGCGAGAGGGAAACGAGATGCCCAACCGGCTTGTTGGCTGTTTCGCTGTTGGCGTTTGGTCCCATGGATTTGCGGGGCCATTTGGCGAAGTTCCAAGATCGAGCGCATATGACGAGTAAGTATCAGCGCTGGATGATGGCCGATGGGTATTGTTTGGGATAGCGAGATACGGGTGAGGTCTCTGGTTATGCATAGTCTGATGATGGATCCAGTCAAGTTGGAATGGCAACGCCTGCCAGCAGTGCTTGGTCGGTTTCGCCTTATCGCCTCTACGTCAGTCACTTCGGGTTTATGTGTGTTTGCTGCAGCATGTGCTATGGGTCCGCTCACTTGCTGTGCTACAAAACGTTGCATGAGTTGAAACCAGCACCCCAGCGACTCACCTTTTCTGACTCGGCATCGTATACAAGATATGCAAACATCTCAGCCAGCTGCTGATACTTCCGGATGGAAATTTACTTAGAAACCGATGAAGCGGCATGCTTTGATCAGTGGTACAAAAATTTGTCACACTCCGTCAAACACAGGGTGGGTTTCAATCTCCGAAAGAGGCACCGCTACCCATGCCGGAACGGAGCCTAAACTTTGCCGATTCCGCAAGCAGTAGTCACTGAGCTACACACCCAAATCAAGCTTTCAAAGTAGTGACGTTTGACGGAAATTGTGGGGGGAATGTACAACAAATCCTGCACGAACATCGTAATAACCTAGTCTAAACTATTCTCACAGTGTGCACAATATA
>JBBPUG010000528.1:0-20482 GCA_038094535.1 Tubosaeta aff. alveolata | reverse complement strand
CGCTAATGGAGCTGAGGTGGGTTGCGATGAAATAGCTACGGAAGGCGATTGAGAAGCAAGAGAAAACGGCGGGAGGTTCGAACTGGTGGTAGTAGAAACTGTCTGAAGATTGAATGGATGCGATCGTAGGTGGTTTGGATCGCTGGTAGGGGAAGTGTTCTCTTCGAGTTTGTTCACGGACGAGAACGAAGACGCGACACTAGAGAATACCGACCCTGGTAGCGCTGTGGGAGTGGTTTGTGCTTGAGGACCAGAGACAGCAAATGGCTGCGGTTGCAGTTGCGGTAAGCCCTGGTTCCCGTCTATCCCAAGCCGACCAAAACCCATGGAGAGCTCCAAAAGGGTAGGTGGCTTAGGAACGGGAGGGGCCGGAGTCACCGGAACACCGAATGGATTGCGCGAGCCTGTCTGGTGTGATTTCACAGGCTGTGCTATTGGAGGAGATATGGACGACGGGTTGACAGTAATACTTGCGAGAGGTGTGGACGCAGGTCGTATGGGAAGCTCCGACGATGTATTGTTATTCCCGAATTGCGTGGTGGAAGGTACTAACTGCAGGTTGCTCGGCCCCTGGGATACGGGATTTATTTGAGGTACAGGGGGAGGCAAAGGCGCAATCCCACTGCTACCGAACATGGGCATCCCAGTAGCTTGCGGAACAACCATACTTTGCCTAAAGGGATTCGCGCCAGTAGCATGAGGTTGCAGAAAGCCAGTATTTGGTCCAGTTGCTTGTTGCGGAATGAATGTCGAGAACGGTCGATGCTGAGGGGCTGGTTGTGATTGGATGGGAAAGCTATTTATCTGAGATGATGGCAACGGATGTGCTAGCTGATATTGCTGTGCAGGTTGGAAAGGCAATGGAGGCGGGAAGCCTGTGGTCTGGGTCTGTACCGGTCCGCCAAATGGCTGTGATATAAAAGGGCCGGTAATCTGCCGCTGAACGAAGGGATTGTATGCCGTCTGTTGTTGCGGATAACCAGTGGGACTAAATATTTTGTCAGCGAAAAGCTAGCATTGTAAAATGGGAACACGCCTGCTAGCGACCGGATTAGCAACAGGTTTTCGCTCTTCAATGGAGTCAAAGAAGTCTGGCACGACATGATTGACGTTAGGCTTGCTACTGGGGACAGGAGGGGGGGATGGAGCTTTGACCGATATTTCGGTGGTCGCCGAGTTCGTCGATACTTGGGCCAAGTGAGCGAAACTCGACTGCGTTTGACTGATAGACACGATACCTCGAGGTAGAGCCGAGGGATCACTATTGCGATTCTTGGGGTTGCTGTCGGCATTTGCTTTGCTTGCCCTGTACTCAATTCTGTTCTGCTCGAAGTTTGGGTCATCAAGATACTCCTGAAGCGAACTTGCAAGAGAAACTGGAGCCTGCAGTTTCGTTAACCCCAACTCCGCAAAGGAACGTAACTGGGGACATACATGCCTCAAGTTTGGTATTGGAACGTTGAGCAGGTTTTGTAACTTCCTGGCAACAGCGAGGTACTCGACGACTCGCTCGGTTTGAGCACAGAAATTGCGATAAATGACCAATGCATCTTCCGCATCGTACTTTGACATTTCAAAATAATGTTCTGAGACTCGCTGAGCACGGTGGGATCAACTGCATAGATGATTATGCTCACCTAACGCGTTTATTACACCCTCGTTGCCCGCTTGAAATAGGATAAGAAGGTCTTTGACAAGCATTCGCAGAGCAGTTATAGTGAGTTCGTCTTCAAGATCATCCAGATAAAACTGTATGAAGACATCCGAATGAGGGTCGTTTGAGAAATATACCGAGGCTTACCCGGCAATCCACCAGCGACTCTATCATTTTCTGCACTGTTTTAGTTTCCCTGAGCAAGCCCTTTTCCACTGTCATGAGTCGAAGTTTGCGACCCATCATCGTCTTACTCCTTTGAGGAGTTCTTGATTTGGCTGATGATGCTTTGGATGGGGGTGCCGTAGTATACGCCATGTCTTCTTCGATGGAATTATGAAGGCGCATGTCGCGATTCGTTTCGGCTTGTACCCGAATTGCGTCGTGTTTAAGCTCACGGTATGCCCGTATACGAGAGTCCAGATAGAGTGCATAGTGCTGAATGTTCTGAGGTGCATTGTAACCTATGCCGCGGCAGTGAGGAGATGCATGGCGGTGACAAGGAGGCACAGCTACCTTCCCAGTTTCCCGCAGAAACATTTCGCAAACGCAGGACTTCGGTAGAGGAGAGATGAGAAAGCACGTTGTCGGTTGCTCCGTTACGAATCATTGTGTGTAGGACGATCAAAGCCTTGAACGCGACCTGTATCAAGACGGCGTGAGAGACAGGACAGAACAACCAGACTATGCATACTATAGCATTTGGCTCACGCAAGCGAGGGACGAGAGCTTTGCAAACATCGTGAACCGCACCGTCTTCAGACCAGGTGGCTGCTACAATGGGATCTAGGTACTATGAGACGAGAGTCAGACATGGTCGGTTACCAGCGAAGTACGCTACCTTTGCTTTTGGTGGAGCTGCCTTTGGCTTGCAAGCCATCTTGACGACCTTGTCGAAGCTAGACATGGCACTGAACTTGCAATCGCGTGAAGGTTCGGTTGAGCACCTGCGTAGAATTAAAACTAGGTTTCTCCGATGTCACCAACGTCGCCGACGATGTCTAGAACAAGTCACCAAGCGGTAGAAGTTCTTAGTAGTACTTTGCAGTGTTAGTGGGATCAGAGCTGCGCTAATTCCCACGCAGCATGTCGTCCGGCCCGGCTAGCGCATAGCGGACTCCCATGTTCCGCTGCTTTCGTATCCCCATCTACCCGCGTCGTGGTATCACGGTGCGCCATGTCGCCTTCGTTCTTGTATTCTCTATTTCGTTGTGGACCATTTACCATGTCAATTCGAACGAAAGCGAAATGTCGTTGGCTGAGGAATATGTCCACTTTAGGCTTCCTGAGACCTCAAATTGGGCAGACAGGGCAGCCCAAGTAAAGAATGCGTTCTTGCACGCCTATCATGGCTACGAACGCTATGCGTTCCCTCATGATGAGTTGCGACCTGTTTCGAACACATCTATCGACAAGTAAGTCCTGTCCCCATACAAAATGTTTTGTTGATCCCCATCGTGGTAGTTTTAATGGCTGGGGTGTTACGGTCGTCGATTCCCTTGACACGATGCTGCTCATGGACCTAAGGGATGAGTTTGCACGCGCCATGCCACTGGTGAAGGCCACCAACTTTTCATTGCCCACTGTACGTCAGGTCAAACAGTTCTCATCGCTAAACTTACCGTCATAGAATACCGATGTACCTTTCTTCGAAACGGTCATTCGTTATCTCGGTGGCCTTTTGTCTGCTTACGCCCTTTCCTCGGACAACATTTTGCGTGACAAAGCAGATGAGCTTGCAACTAAGCTTTCCCCCGCATTCGGCACCTCTAGTGGATTCCCTCGATTTGCTGTCAATACTTATAAGTATGTCTATCTGTCCTCATCATTGGTTATTGCAGACTGGTCCTCTCGCAGCACATCCGGCGAAACCCGTCGCCCACAGATGAGCCCCAGTCCGCTTGCTGAGATAGCATCCTTCCAGATGGAATATGCATACCTCGGAAAAATCACAGGGAAAAAATCACATGTTAACCGTGTCCGTACTGTATTATAAACTTTTCACACGTCACACACCTTACCACGTTCGTAGGCTGCAACAGCTACCGAACTTTTCAACAATGCCGACCTCAGCGCATCTGGTGGTATGTATCCGATGCACTGGAAGCTATATGACGGGAAACCCTCAGGACGTGCGTGCTTTGAGTCGACAATCTGCAGTACTCGCTCATTTTCTCCTTCCTCAGTCCGTCTATCGGTTGGGGCTGCTGCTGATAGTGGTCATGAGTATACTCTTAAGCAGTTCTTGCTCACAGCGCGTACGGATAAAGCAAACCTCGAAATGTGTTAGTCACTCCCTCTACTCTGAAGTACGCGTACTGATTTTCACAAGACCTAAGATTCACCACCCACGTCATCAACAATCTCCTTTACGTCTCGTCTCATCGCCAGCTACTTTACGTTACGGATTCGACCACCTATGGGAATCAGACTGCAACCTCGCATACCTTCGAGCACTTGTCTTGCTTTTTGCCTGGCTTGTTGGCGTTAGGAGTACACCTCCTCCCTCTGAACAATCTTGAGACCATTGGCGTCAACATTACCCAGTTGAGTGATGATCTCCCTGCATGGCATCGTCGAGGTTATGATACACTCGCGGAATTCAATCTCGCAGACCTACATCTCTGGGCTGCCGAGGGCATTGCACAAATGTGTTATCTTTCATATGCGGATCAACCTACTGGACTGGGTCCGGATGCTGTTTCCATGCGTATTGGTAGGTACGGCGAAACGAAGTGGATTGATGCGATGCAAAAATGGAAAGCAAATGGGCAACTTGGCCCACCACCCGGTGTGGGAGATAAGCAACCATGGGTGGGCAATCCGAAGGCGAAGACCATAAAGGAGAAGCAAATCGATACCGCCACGAGGGATTACACCATTAAGAATATAGCCTATCATTTACGTCCCGAGGTGCGGCCGATGTTGCGTCCATGGACTAGCGTTGCTCACCAGGTTTCCATAGGCTGTCGAATCGTTTTATATCTTATGGCGGACGACGGGCGATATCAAATGGCGGCATAGAGGTTGGAGTGTTTTCCAGGCTATCGAACAGGTTGCAAAGACTCCATCTGGGTATGCCAGTGTGGACAGGGTTCAGTCAACGGATTATATCCTACGAGATGCAATGCCAAGGTGAGCCTTTGTGGCCCATGATGAACCTGATTCCCCACTCATCTCTTCATGACTCTGACGCTAGTTACTTTCTGGCCGAGACACTGAAATATCTCTACCTCTTGTTTTTGGACGAAGATATCGTTCCGCTAGAGAAGTGGGTCTTCAACACTGAGGCTCACCCACTACCTGTGTTTGCCTGGGACGGATCGGAAAAAGAAGAGCATTATGACGATCCGATCGATTGATTCGATGTTTGGACTTCGTTATTTAGCTATGTACGACTAGTACTTTGTTCGTGTTTATAATGTGCAAGGCATTCATTCGACTCCACTACAAAAGGCAACGTTCTGCGGATTCCTATTGTTTGATCTGACCGCCATGGCTGGTCTCCGGCGAGGTGAATTCGTGGGATCTTTAGATTGCGGAACAACGTGAGCTCGAGCGCTTCTGTTAGGAAGCCACCTGCTGATCTGAATTTTTGTAGATCAGTCAGGTTTATCGTATTCGATCAGCACGCAAACATCATCGCCCAATCTCAGTCCGAGTTTCCGCAGTATTATCCCCATCCAGGGTGAGTTCCGTGGCCCGGTTTCGACAAGGTGGTTAGACTTGAGTACTACAGATGGCATGACCATGATCCCGATGAAATCCAAAAGGTCTCGGAAGCCTGTATTGCCAACGCCTGCGAGAACTTGGAGAAACATGGCTGGGCCAAGGAGAGCGTCAAGGTGATAGGTTCGTGCTGGACATATTTGCCACGCTTGTCCGCACCATTTCATGGTTCTTACACAGGCGTCACAAACCAACGGGAAACGACCGTGGCATGGCATCGCCAGACCGGGAAGCCATTGTGTAGGGCGATCGTGTGGACGGACTCGAGAACGAAGAACACGGTTGCCCATTACGAACATGTGCTTGAAAATACCGGGCTTGAAGTCACGCCAGGTCACTTTAAGAAGGGAGAGGAAGGTGCCAAGGCCTTGCGTGATATGTAAGACCGTCGCCTCTGTGGGTTCTCTCACTGACAGCCTTCAAACAGAACTGGGTTGAAACTGTCGACATATTTCTCCGCTATCAAACTGCGGTGGATGATAGACAATTATCCAGTGGTCAAAAAAGCTCACGAAGACGACGAGCTACTCTTTGGCACAGTGGAGTCTTGGGTTGCATATGTGAGAAACGCAATCACCTTGGCGGGCCGCAAATGACACGCAAAGTGCATAGAACTTGACTGGAGGACCCGCTGTGGGCATCCACGTGGGGGACGTCACAAACGCGTCGCGAACCCTTCTCATGAACATTCATACCTTAGAATGGGACGTGAGGATGCTCAAATTCTTCGGCCTTCGGCCGTCTATTCTCCCAAAGCTCACCTCTTCCTCTGAGGTCTATGGTCACATTGTGGACGGGCCATTGAAAGGTATTCCTATCGGTGGCCTTGTCGGCGATCAACAGGGCGCACTTGTCGGAAACAAGTGTCTGAGGGGAGGGGAGGCCAAATGCACTTATGGAACCGGCGCCTTTTTACTGTTTTGCACCGGCTCGGAGATCGTTGAGAGCAGCCATGGGTTGTTGAGTACCGTATATGCTATTGTCATGAATCCTGCCCCCGATCCTGACCAAGATTTTGATTAGGTCGCGTATCAACCAGGGCCTGGTGCCGCACCCGTGTATGCCTTAGAGGGTAGCGGTAAGCAGTCGATATCTCAATTACTGTTCCCTTGACTCAAGCACAAGCACAGTTGGTGTCGCAGGGAGTGCCATAAAATGGTTTGTGTTACAATTTGACATGTAAACGCATGATTGAACTGTTTCAGGCTGCGTGACTCCTTGGGTTTCATCAAGACCGCCAGCGAGATCAATGATCTTGTGCAATCAACTCGTGATTCCGGGGGTATATACTTTGTGACCGCATTTTCTGGTCTTCTGGCGCCTTATTGGGACCCTGGAGCTGCCGGGCTTATCATTGGTATACGATCATTCCGCCTGGGCTCAACATGACTGAAACTCATCGCTATGGTGTGTAGGGTTATCGTCATATACCACCCCCGCCCACATCGCGCGTGCAGCAATAGAAGCCAACGCTTTTCAAACAAGGGCCATATTAGAGAGCATGAAGCTAGACTCCAAGACTGACCTCCAACATCTCAAGGTGGACGGGGGCATGACGAACGGCGACGCTTGTATGGGGATCTTGGCAGATCTTGGGGGCTTTGATGTCATCAGACCCGAGATGAGAGAGTGGGTACCTCTCGTTCGGCGTGATTGAGAATCAAGAATGATGTTTGACAGGTCGACCGCACTGGGCTCTGCTCTTCTAGCCGGGGCCGCTATCGGCTTATTTGGATGGGACCTTTCGCGACCAGAATCGCTTGCCGAGGTCAATACCAAGGGGAGTGCCACCTTCACACCCCACACTTCCTTGGCCCAAAGAGACAAGGCTTGGAGAGCGTGGCAGCGTGCCGTGGAGCGGTCGAAAGGATGGGAGGAAGGTATCGCAGATTGAGTACGTTTTGGACTTTGTGAGTATACCAACGACAGTAGACTAAGCTACAGCCTTCAAATATTGGAGTATGACTTGTCAATAACATGTATTTCCATCGTGTGTCATCTGAATATTTTCAATGGATCTGATTTTTTTCTGCTTCCACTTTTCGTTCCACCCCTGCCCCTGCCCCTACCCCCCCGTCCGCGGCGCCCAACAGGGGATTTTTTGAATGGTACAAAGCCAACCATGGGCCTGGTCGAGTCCGAGGCAGTGTACTCTTCTTCCTGAGTCCCGGCGACCGCGCTCATACGAGGTAGGAGATACTTTGGCACATGCTTCATGTGCGCCTGGACCCTCGTAGGATGCAACGGTTTGTCGTGCCGCAGATACTCAAGATCCAGCGGGTTGTCTTCAAAGTGTGCCTGCGCCAAGTGAACCATCCACAGACAAGGCATCACATGGCTGCGCATACCTTGAGTTTCTCGGAGTTGAGAATCTCTGCTTTCAGCTCTTTTATCCGTGCCTCCTTGATGGCACTCCGCGTTACGGAGCGCAACGCATCTTCCATCCTATATCTGAATGCTTCGACTTGCCTCATGTCGAACTGATATTCCTTGATCGGATTTCCTCTGGCTGCTTGCTCATTCTCGATCTTGGCGAGCACTACCTCGTCGTCTTTAGCGCTCTCGAGACAGCCTATGACCTTGTTTTTTCCCCACTCGTCCGCGGGCACGACAAAGGACAGTGACATGCCCGTACGACCTGCGCGAGCCGTCCGTCCAACACGGTGCGTGTACGATCTCAAAGTAGTTGGAAGATCAAAGTTCACGACGCATGCGACGTCCACGAAATCGACGCCGCGGGTAACGCCATATTCTCTGTCTGAAGTTTTCTTTTTCTTGCGTTTGTGAGACTTGGGAGGCATTGCCTGTGGCGATGCAGATCGTTGACGTTTCCGTGACGCCACCGGCAATTTTGAAACGGAAGTCGGAAGGTCTGATCTCTCTATCGAAGCCACGTAAAGACGTGCGTACACGGACGAGGTTGATCACAGACCGTTATCTTCCTGAATGGGAGGGCTGCATTGTGGTTTTTCGTCCTCTTGTTCGTCATCGCTATCCTTTTCGGTTTTTCCATTGCTCTCATCTGTAGCAATGATGTAGTCATAAACACCCCTGTTAAATTCCTGGACGGTATGATACCTATCAAGGAAATAAGTGGAAATAGGGAATACCCTGATAGAGGCATTCACCTAGAGTTCAAAGGGAGCTCGGAGTTCAAAACACAACTCTTGATTGAGAATTGCTCCAGGAAGAGTTTGAGGCGGTAGCAACGGTCTACGTCGTTTACGAAGAGTATGCATTTGCCTTTGATGAGGTGGAGTTTGAGGATGACGTAGGTGAGGAGAAACTTGTCAACCTCAGAGCATCTTCAGCTGCAAAATGAGCAGGGGTGAAGACGTTGAACAGATGTCGGCCCACCTTACAAGGTATTGGGTCAGAAGAGGGCCATCCTCGTCAGTATCTTCTAATTTTAGGATTGCCTGGAAGGAGGGGCATGATACATTACGGCGGCAGCGGGAGAAAACGACTTACAGGATTGCGTAGAGCAAGACCTTTCAAGGTCTCTACATCATCTGTCATGGTAGCACTCATCAAGAAAGACTGGTAGATTGTGGGCAAATAGTCTCCCCGGAAAATCTGGCGCACATCTTCGTCGTGGCCGTACGATAATATGAGATCAGCTTCATCAATAACCAGAGACTCGAGTGAAGATAAGACGACTGTCTGTTGACGACTGTGACATGAACGCCAAGGAAGATGGGCCGACATACCTTTGATTGAAGAAGGCCCAGTACACGAGATGGAGTTGCGATCACGACGTCGGGCTTGTCTGCCAATACAGTACTGTAGGACTGAGTGAGGAGACGGTTACCTCGCAAAATGATTGGTCACACCGTTGTACATGAGATGCAGCACCGCTCGCAACGTTTGCAATTACAACTTCCTTGTCACAATAGGCTAAGAGGCTCCGCAAACAAGAATGAACTTGCTCTGAAAGCTCTCTTGTAGGGACTAGGATTAGAGTACGAGTGACTCGATATGAAGAGTCCACAGTTGACAATGTCTAGGAATTCCGTTAACCACCAAAGCGCCGAACATTTGTGATTTAGACGTACGGCCTTCGCGGTCAATATTTTTTGTACGACTGGAATACAATACGCCATCGTCTTTCCGCTCCCGGTACGTGCCCTTGCGAGTATGTCCCGGTTTTCGAGCGCAATCGGAATGGCTTTCGTTTGGACCAAAGTGGGTTTGGCAAAACCCATGTCTGCGAGGGCCCGGAGGATGCGCGCATCGAGGAGATGAGAAAACGCAGAAAAGGATGTCTTCGTATCAGTCAAGCGAGCATCTACCATTAGTGCAGATGAGAGTCGGGTGAGATCTCTGGTGGCTGCATTTGGAAGTGTTTTACGCAGCGAACCTTCATGACGGCGCCGCCTACAATCAAGACTCATGAAGCGGATGAACCAGCCAGTCTGGGCGAGTTTTGTGGGATGTACGTCACACTTCTGTCTCATCATCTGAGTGGACACTGAGACCCATATCAAAAGCTGTCGGAGACAAGTCTCTAGATATACCTGCCCATCCTGCAATCTCTTTTACTGTAGCCTAAGTTGCTTCCGTTCGGAAGTAAGCGTCCCAGCTTGCTTATTGTTCACCCTGACGATTGTGAAAAAGTCTCACTCACAATGCTCGGAGACATTTTATCGGAAAGAGATCGAAACAGGCATCAAGTCGGGCCTCTCGAGATCGGAGCAAGATAGAAACAATATGCTTGCATTGCTCAAGCGGATGCAGGAGGGGAGCGCTGCGGACGAGGCTGCTCTGTTCCATGCCTCCGAGGAAGAAAACGAGGAAGACAGCTTTGTACACCGGTTTTCTGGGATAGACATGTGTAAGTTATCGTCTCGTTTTCCTTTAGATTCCTGATTGTCTTCTAGCTTCTGTGTCAACAAACGATTTACTTCAGTTATTAAACAAAGAGGAGAAGGACAAGTTCTTCTCTGCGCTCAAGGACCCCGCGAGTGAGCTAGTGCAAGAGCTTCTGAGAAGCGACGAATTCGAAAGGACAAGACAGCTACCGTGGTGGGAAGCACCCAGCGACGAGAGTCAATCATCGCCTCCGCCACGCATTCCCTATGGTACAAAGCCGGACCTGATGGTGGTTCCAGTCAATCTCATCAACCAAGCCTCTCGCAATTCGTCGCTTTTGTACAACATTTTCGTTATCCTGTAGGTGCCCCTTGTTATCCAATTTCTGGACTGATAGGGCTCTAGTCTTGCGTATGCCTATGTCACTCGACATCTATCCATGTCGCCCTTGAGTTCGATGACAAATGATCCCCTAGATCAACACCAAGCGCGCGATATATTATTGCAATCCGTGCCATTCCTCGGTGACCGCAAGTCGAAACTACTGCATTTGTCCTTGAGTGGTGCGGTAGTATCATTTTGGTCGCGACTTGATTCGGTGAGTTGTTGGCTGCGTCAGGTCATGCTGAGATTTGTTGACGGTGAATAGCAATTGGTTGGTAAGGAGGCTATGATTGCTCTGCTGGAAGATGTCGCAAAACTCGTGCGGCCTCGGAGGATTGTTGACGCAGGACATTTTTTATCTGAAGAAACAGAAAAAGCAGGGACTCTGACAGCAACACACCCTCTCTTTATGGTGATATCTGACCTGAGCTCACTTTTCGGCGCCCATCCCGATTCTTCTGTTGCGCGTCAGAGTAACAATCGCCACATTGTCATGAAGCTAACCTTTTACGCTGCGCATATTCTATCAATCACCCCTTCACATCTACATGCTCTTGCGGACGAAGTTCAGTTGTTCTCGAAGACCATGGGTAGAGAATTTCACTGATTTAGATGGAAACATGGTGGGATCAGAGTTTTCTCCGAGAAGGCTTTGGCATCCACGGACGATGGCTCAGGAGGAGCGTGTATGTCGAACGATTTTGGCTGCACAGTGTCAAGTGCATCGTACGTTCCAAGTACCGTCTATTGGTTTACCAGCTCTTTTTGGATTTGTGTCTACGGTACGTAGCTTGGAGCCACATGTACATATATAGCTTACGAAGTTGTTCCCCCCTGCAACAGCCCCACGGGAATACCTCTAATGGAGGAGCAAACGCCTGGTCATTACTCTGGGTTCAAGGGACATTTATAATTGCACGTGTACTTCTTCGGGTAGTAACTAAGGGGAAAGTATGCTTGCAGGACGGCAAGTGAGCTGATGTTAGTCGGAAGCTGTTTGCGACGGAGTCGACGCTACGACTGTTTTCCCGATGTCATGCGACAACTCCGGTTTCTGAAACGCGCATTGCCTCCCGGCGGGAGAATTAAGTCCCAATTGAAGCGGCCGTAATGCTGAGCTTCCCTTCTGTAGCTCTATCACATCCGAACTCTACTCTCGTCGATCACAACGACATCCTTCGAGAATGTTGAACGCTTGAATTCAGGCAAGAACTTCTTGAGCGGAACCTCAGCATATCCTCGTGGAACGTTGTCCTATTCAGCTGGCGGGTGTCTGCATGGTACACTCACCAAGCAGGGGTACATCAACAACTCGAGCGCTTCTGGACGTGTACCTGACCCTCCGTGACTGGGAGGGTACCATCGATGCCATGAGGAATGTATCCAGTGAGGACCCTCACAGTTACGTTGATCTCCCACAGATCATTCTTATACCGTCGGTTGCAGGCGCTCATCATCCCTTCTCCAATGTCTTCCCCTGCTCCGGATTGTGGCAATGGGGGTGGTGCAGATACATACACCGGTCTGCGGATAGCTTCAGTATTCATCGTCCTCGTAACATCCGGCGCCGGCACGTTCTTTCCCGTTCTTGTGAAGAAATCCAATTGGCTAAGGGTGCCAACAAGCGTCTTCGAGTCCGTCTTTCGTCCCTCCTTTCAATCTATGTGGTGCTGACATTTGTTTAAGCTTTGCGAAATACTTTGGGTCCGGGGTTATCGTTAGTCTCTTCCCGACCTTTGCTATCCTCTAGCATTTCTCATATCTGCGCAGATCGCAACCGCATTCATTCATCTTTTAAGCTCTGGTATAAGTGAGCTCGGATCACCATGCTTGTCCGCTGTATGGTCACAATACGTAGGTCTATTTGCTCGCTCTATCAGTTCAATTTATTAAAGGAGTGAAATCAGCCCTACTCTCTCGCACTTGCAATGCTTAGCCTCTTTGGAATATTTATCGTTGAGATCGTCGCCTTCCGCTTGGGGACTGCAAAACTCGCCGCACTAGGAATCAAGCATGGTGAGTCCGTAAGACTGATTCATGGAATGTCACTCACTGTGACAGATGCTCATGGCCACGGACTGGGTTCACACGCCGCCCATGGCCCGGAGGCCACATTCGAGCAAGAAAAGTATTCATCTGACCAAGAGTCCCAAACACCTTTAGATGAATCCGCACTAGCGCAGGCCATCGGTGTATTCATCTTGGAGTTTGGAGTTCTTCTACATAGGTGTGTCACCTATTTTCCTGTGGGAGGAAGAGGTGTTGACGCCATGATATAGTCTGTTGATTGGGATGACGCTTGCCGTCGACCCGAATTTCAAGATACTTTTCGTCGTGATTATCTTTCACCGTGAGTCATCCTCAGGACCGTAGAAGAATTTATCTGATTGTGAATAGAAACATTCGAAGGTCTGGGAGTTGGGTCACGATTGGCGTTCATGCGACTACCACCAAAGTATAGTTTCGTCCCTTTCTGCGGAGCCCTTTTATACGCCATCACGACGCCAGTAGGCATCGCAGTGGGTCTTGGGATTCGTAATACCTACAACCCCGGCAGCACCACTGCGTCTATTGTTAGCGGCGTAATGGATTCGCTGAGCGCGGGGATCTTGCTGTACACCGGCTTAGTGGAGGTAAAAATGCTATTTTCGTTTTTGTCTAGTCCTTGGTCTAACTCGCTGTCGTAGTTGATGGCGCACGAGTTCATATTCAACAAAGACA
This sequence comes from Tubosaeta aff. alveolata, assembly GCA_038094535.1. Classification (NCBI taxonomy): domain Eukaryota; kingdom Fungi; phylum Basidiomycota; class Agaricomycetes; order Boletales; family Boletaceae; genus Tubosaeta; species Tubosaeta aff. alveolata. The sequence continues at coordinate 7,182 of JBBPUG010000528.1, read as the reverse complement.
TGAACGAGGCCTCTCTCGGAAAGCTTGCATATGCATTATGTTGTATGCTATTTGGAACCGGCGTCATGTCATTACTCGGACGCTGGGCGTAAATTTCCCATGATACAGTCGGGGCGATTTACCTTTGCTGTACAGATTACTGAAGGACTGTCCTCTCGTCTAGTAGATGGCCTTAGGTTCTTTGCTAGGACCAACATGCATTAGATAAATCATGAAGTACTCGCTGTAACACTATCCTACTGCTATATCTTTGATGATATGCATTACATTGACGTCCTTTAGCGTTAGTTACTCTGAGCTGTGACCCGGACGGAGGTACAAAGGATCTTCCGATGCACTCCGTGCGCGAGGGGCCACTTCTGTGGCACAGCGTTGTCAAAGTCTGGACTGGTGAAAGAGTCATCTCAGACATTTATTTGCTGGATTATCAAAAATAAATACTTGTTGGTACCATTATGGTCGATTTGCCCCATGTGGTGCCATCACAAGATTTCTAGACTCCAGTGTTGCGTGGAGCATTCCACTCGTGTGACAGACCATAGGATTCCCCACTGTGCGCTCCTTTGGACTATTCGCAGTGTTACCCATGCTACATGCTACGCTAAACGTCGTCGTCTGACTCGTCGGCCTTCATCTTCTTTGCGTTGGGCCCAGAAGCATCGTTACCATCGGCCTTTTCATGACGTAACACGTTCAATGCATGTTTGTGTTTCAGCCTGCCGAGCGCTCGTTTTGTGAGACCAGCAGGATTTGACGTGCCTTCCCCGTGGAGTTCGGTAGCTTCGGATTCGCGGGTGGATTCCATTTGTTCAGATACACAGTTTGCTAGTTCCCTATCAGGGTTCTTTGGTAGGGACGACAGGTCAGAGTAAAGGTCCAGATCCTTCAAGTCTTCCGTCGTTGCTGTTCAGGTATAAGTCCGATTCTGCCGCCGAGTCAAGGGAAACCCAAACCAGGAATCGAGCATAGGGAGTTGAGGCTGTCGAGAACCTCTGAGTGGCCGGCGTCGGCAAACTTGCGAGGAAATATTGAGACGTCATGACAGCCATTGAATACTGGGCTCACCTCGCCGTTCGACCACCGGATAGCTTCGACTAATTTGCTGGGATGTTTTTCAATTTCTTTGCGGAAGTCGGCATCGAGCAGGGCCCAGATTAGCCCCTCCTCACAAAGGGTGAAGTCGATTACTGGCTTCCCAAAATCGTGATAGCGAATGCTGGGTTGATCGTCCGCTTCCGCCAAGGTAAATTCGAATATCGCTGTCGCCCTGGGATTTCCAAATCAATCAGTTTTATGTCAGATCCGTCGAGACTCACCCGACCACGCTGAAGACAATATGGGTTTCACCCCCTGAGACAAACGAGCTGAGCCTACGAACAACGAAAACTGTTGTTGCTGTGTCCACATCTTCCCCGTCGTTATTTTCTCCTTGTCTCCTCTTTCGCGGTGCAACCTTGATGAAAGGTTCGGCAATGTCGAATACAGTGATATTTCGTTGTAAGCGCCCCGTCATCCAATCCCACATCTTCAGTTCGTGATCGCCTCCGCCAGAAATCAGGGTAGCTGGGGATGCCGGGGGGATGTGGATAGCAGAAACGTATCTACAAGAGAATGTCAGCGCATCCACGCCAGAACCGTTGTGCTGCTTACTTGTTATGGCCTAAGCAGTAGCTTTGGATGACGTAGCCCTCTGGATACCAGCTCACTCGGATGTGCTCGTCCCGGTCGGCCGTTATAATGAATTTTTCGTCTGGCGTAAGCAAACAGCTCGTCAAAACGGACGCATGGCCCAGTATGAGTTCGCCACTACAAGAGCTCTCGTAGGTGGCGTGCTTGCTACTAGCGTATTCCTCCTTTACTGCGTCTTTCGGGTAAAGTGTATACCTTGGAAGGAAATCAGGGACTCTCCGAGTCTACAAATCGACAAATAGTCTACCTGAAGACATCGCCGAATTTATCTGAAACCAGAATGTCACCACTCCTCGTAAAGTCGATGGTCGTCGGTTTTTTGGGCAGGTCTCTGCTATTGATTCGAGGAGGTATCCTGGGTAGATCAAACCAAAAAGCTTACCGAGAACTCAAGAGAGTGAAGGTCTCGAGATCCCAAATCCTAAGCCGTTTGTCGTCTCCGGTGGTGGCAAGATGCCTTCCGTCTTTGCTCATTCCAGAACAACGGAAAGGACCACCGTTTATCGCGACTTCATCCTCTCGAGCGACATCAGCGGTTGTGTACAGTGTGTGTCCATTTCTTCACGTTTCGAGAGTCAACTTGGCGAAGTAGTGCGACGCTGCAGTGCCTACCGGACGTCCAGCACTTGGATATGGGGCCCTGACAGAACCACGACATGCCTAGAGCATTTGAATAAGCTACAGTGAGGATATCGGAGCATTTCGATGTGATGGCAACTCTACGCGCGGGAGGTGAGTCGGCCGACTCAGGATAAACCTGGGAGTTTTCGGTATTCTCGAAAATGTAGAGCGACAACGTGATATGTGATTAACTCGAGTACTAGTAGTAAGTAATTCCGTGCCATCTTCTTCCTAAAGCCCGACTTGTTTCCATCAGAACCATGACACAGGGTTGATTCTGAGGTGACTGAAATTTGCAGCAGGCAGTCTGGACGAAAAACAAGGGTACAATTTATTCAAAGTAAAAAGGAACAAATATCTGCGCGAATCAAAACAAACCGCACCGGTGTCGGGGACCGGTCCATAGTCCATCAGGTGGGGCCATCAACCCTCTTCCTCAACATGCTCGTCCTCCGCTTCACTGTCATTGTCGTCACTGTCATCACTCTCTTCGTCGCTCTCATTGAACATGAGAGATATATACTCATCACCAAGTTGAGCATCTTGGATCGAGATCTGCTGTGAACTCGGGGTATTGTTAGAGGCGCTATCAGAACCAGAAGTGACCATAGGAGCGGCCACGTTCTCCGCGGCCAAAGGGGGTGAACTGGTCTTGACCGAAGCGGGTACTTTGCGGCTGCGATTTGCGCGGATGACATGCGGAAGCTTGCATCCCTTGGTCGAACAGGTACCCTTTTCCGCGAAATCTGGACACTCCCGGACGTGTTGCATCTCACAGTCGATACCGTTGGAGCAATATCCGAGGACCGCAAAGTCGCGGCAAACGCCATGTCGCTGGCCCACGCGGACGTGAGGAAAAGGACAATTTTCCCGGGTGCACCGCCCGTTGTTCGCAAAATGGACACAAAGGGGTGTACGTTCGGGAGTGGGATCGTGTGAAAGATTGCAGGACTCGGCAGTGTTAGGACAGTTGCCATGCAGAAAATGCCAGCAGACAGCAATCTTGTGGGGGTCGTGCTGGTACATACAGGTGAGGCCACGGCTGCAGGCACCTGAGCAGCCGTGGTACGATAGGGAGGTGTCATTGAGGTTAGAACAGACGTACAAAGTAACTCGGGACGCACCTGTTGTGTTAAAACGGGGGCATGGTTTGTTGAGATATTTCATGCGCTTGTTGGGTTGTCGGCCACTACAGTAGACCATCAGATTGTAATCGCGAGGGAAGCGCTGGCATTAGACAGACTGTGTTGGTCGACGAGTGTTGTCGAGGGTCATGTTGCGGTTCCTCGGTCGTTGTTGTGTGCGAGATGATACCTTTGGTTTGTAAGCACGATGGGCAGGACGGTGACCGTATGTGGTCTTAGAGAAATCTGTTGGCTGGGATATCGGTTTGAGGGGTACTTTAGCAGGTGCTGAGGCAGGCTTCGGTACTGTAGTGGATGGGTTGCACTCGGGCTTGATTGGAAGTGGCTGAAGTAACTTACGGTCCTTTCTGACAAGAGAGCGAGAGGAAGATTCGAAAGTAACCCCACCGATGATAACATCGCGGGTCGAAGATGGTGCTTGAGCCGATCTCGAAAAGGGTCGTTGTCGTTGTTGAACCTTGTACTGGTTGATTGCGCCTAAAGACATGTTAGTGATCTTGAATAGTAAATGTGACCATGAAAGACCTGAAAGACGGGCGATTTCCGCCTTGAGTGCTGTGTCGGATGTTGAGGCCATCATGGAGGAGAACAAAAAGCGACTGTGTGGCTGCTGACTGTGGGTTAACCCTGTTTGGAAAGAGCCACAGCCATGGCTCGTCATTCGCTACTTGTCCTTGTCCTCGTCCTCGCTACTCTCTGCTTCGTCTGGCTCGCGACTCGCCCGTCTAGCAACGTACAGGTTCCGTTCATCGAGGACTATTCGCTGTCCGTCATATTACCAGTCATTTCGAGCACCTTGGCCAGCTTAGACGAGCTTTTGGCTCCCTTTCTCGTCTCTTCGACCATCGTATATGAAGTCGCAATCGTCTGTCCTCACCCGCTCGTCGCCGATATTCAGCGCAAGCTCCCTGCCATTTTATCGAATGCTACACTGGGTCATCCCAAGCTGACCTTATACCCTTGGTCTGGTCTTGTGCATCATCATCTGGCCGCTCTTCAAACTGTTGCGCGAATAAAGACAGAGTACATTCTTATCCTCGACGTACGTGGTCTCAGCAAAATAGCCGAGTGTGACAGAACATACCTGGTTCACCCCCGCGCGGTGCGTCTACCGGTTGGACCACACGGATTCGCAGGATCGCATCCCGATTGGACTCAACTCACGCCTTCCGATAGCGTACAACCAGCAGTGTTTCTTGTTCCCCCCTTTGTTGCTCCCTCGAGTGTCTTGGCAGAAATACCCCTCAACTTTCACTCTTCTTTGGATTGGTCCTTGGTAGGAAATCACATTGCAGAAACGACGTCCGGCTCGTTTGGTGGCATCGTTATTGGTGCGGATCTTTTGGGCACAGTGGCTTGTAATCCTACGACCGAGTCGAACGCTACATCTTCTGGCGAAAATTCGGTTGACAATGTTCCCAGTGCTGGATCCTTCCCTGTATCTTCCAAGGGCTTCTTTGTTTTGGCCTTTCCTCGCAAACAGGATCTCAGGGATTTCATTCCTGCGGCTTGCAGGCTCAGTAGTCAGGGATACACCGTGTTTGGCTATATCTACGATCTTGGATCTTCTGATGTCGCGATCGAATCAAACTGTGCTGTACCCCACTTTGAGCTCTTCCACGGGGTATCCAGGTTCTCTGATTGGCTCAAGTCTCTTGGGTCGGTGCCCGATGTGATAATCGCTTTAGACCATCGGGACCTCGTTTCATCAGGTTTCTCGTTGGTTTTGGAGCAACCCCCGTTCCTCAACACCACACTAATCAGGCTTCCCCGTCATCAGCTGCGATATACCGAATGGATTGGTACTTTGACTCTCCATGAATTGCGTTGTTCGTTCATCTTTTCTCTCAGACGGATCTCACGCCTTTCTGCAACATAGGTTGGGATGTTCCAGAAATCACACTCAGCGTAATCACAAATAATCGACCGCACTCGCTCCAGCGTCTGCTTGATTCGATCCAGCATACACTATTCTATGGCGACAGGATCAACATACGTATCAACATGGAGCAAACTTCTGACCCCGAAACCATACGCTTCGTACAAAATTTCGAATGGTCTCATGGTGATGTGTTTCTCCACCATCGGGTCGTTCATGGAGGCTTACTCCCCGCTGTCGTCGAGGCGTGGTACCCGCATCGTGATGACTCGTATGGTTTATTACTTGAGGATGACATCGAATTGTCGCCATTATCTTACGCGTGGATCAAGATGACCCTACTGCGTTACAAGTCTGTTTGTATCCACCAGCATAATCATACTCCCTGAATGTTTCCGTCAGATATGGAGCGTCTAGCGCCTTTTCTTCGAAACTTTTTGGGATAAGCCTCTACCCACAGAAAATCATTGAGCTGCGCCCCGTCGGCCGACAACCCTTTGACGCGCGCGTGCTCTTCCAATCTGTTTCTCTGCCAGACCCCTCTACCCCGTATCTCTCTCAAATCCCATGCAGCTGGGGCGCACTCTACTTTCCCGTTCCCTGGCGCGAATTCCACGACTACCTCTCCCTCCGCCTCTCCCAACACGCCCTCCCCATCCGCGGCGTGATCGTCCCAGGGGTCCGCTCCAACAAGTGGACCAAATCGTGGAAAAAGTACTTTATCGAGCTCATCTACCTTCGTGGCTACATCATGCTTTATCCCAACTACCCCGACTTTGTGTCGCTCTCGACCAACCATCTCGAGGTGGGCTCGCACGTCAAGGACGAACCGGAGGCAGTGTACGAGAAAAAGAAGCCTTTGTTTTCCCTCCCGTTGATGGGTCTCGTGGGTGGGCTGGCGGGTAGCGCGCATGGTCCGAGGTTGCTGGACTTGCCCAAGGGGACCTTGCCTGACTGGGAACACCTTCCGGTGTTGGACCTCTGGGGCGAACTTGCCTCGATCGACATCATCGAGAGACGGGGCATCGAAAGGAAGTCCGAGTTGGGGGATTGTCGGGACGTTGAAGCACTCCCCTCGAGTGTACGAGATCTCTTGTGTCATGTTAGTCTCTAGTTTGTCATGTTGGGAATTGTAATTGCTAGCGGCGCATCCCATATTATTGTATGGATGCTATGTGTCAGTGACAGTGTGAGAAGGTTCCATTGTGACATCATCATGACATCATAGTTCATGTACAATAGTATATATCATCAGGAAATCAGTGAGGAGCTGATATACCCAGATGGACATTATAAACAAATACAAAGCTGATATAATAGGCTAAGTGTTTATCAGAGAAATACCAACAATTACCAGTCAGACAGCTGAAAGTCAAGGATGTAGACAAAACACAGAGGAAAGGTGTACCAATGAAAAAGTTATCTCAGTACTGGTATACTTGGTGGATGATTAGAAGCACTCATTAGTCCCTTTGCATAATTAGCTCAATATTGTCAAGAGTTAGCACCATGATATTCAAGCTACATAAACAGACAACCCTATGTATAGCTGCTACAACAAGGCAAACCTAAGATCAAGGAATGTCAGCACTTGTAAGAGAAACAGCAAAAATTAAGGGCATGAACAAAATATTAGAAGAAATGCACACCAATGAAAGCCCTATCTCATACTGCTGCCAATTGGTGAATGAATAGAAAAACTTACTAGTCCAAGAGCATAATTATTCCATGATGGTCAAGGAGATGCTTGTAGAATACTCAGTAGTCACTAAAGAAAAGAGACTGGGGTACTCTATGGTGTGATGTACCAATGATTAGATAATCAATTATAGCATTCACTTTGCACAA
>JBBPUG010000527.1:0-20501 GCA_038094535.1 Tubosaeta aff. alveolata | reverse complement strand
TGACAGTTCTAATATCATAAAATTTAACATATAACATATCTTAAATTTTATGATATTAGAACTGTCATATTGTGATTCATGAGCTTAAGCGTTCTACGCAACTTTTTAAATACCATATTTGCGCAATAAGCTGGAAGTGTAATCATGCGTTAACCTAATGTTATGAGCATATGTGGTGAATTATATGTGGCGTAAATGTTCGTGAAATCATCGACCACATATCGCGCAATATGTCTTCACTTATAATTGCGCAAAACATTGATTGACATTATGTACACCAATAGTTGATATCAAAACAACATCATGTATACAAAGCATTATTTTAAATCTCATGATCAGTGCCTCACTTAACATCTGGGCCATGTGACATGACCTCTTTTAGTATATATATTCAATTATGTAGCCAAACTGTGCATCACCACAGATGTTTTTATACATGGTATACAGTGGTGGCATTGTTTGATCTATTCCTCTGATTAATCAGTGCCTTGGTCATATAATTTTATGCTTTAGTAATCAGTTGTAATTTCTATGTATCTCTGTAGTATCTATATTATGTAGTACCTTTTATTGTACTTTAGTCAGATTATAAACTAGAATATCTCTTGTGCTCCTATTATTATCTCCTAAACCCCACTTGTCTCCTTAGCTCCCAAGCTTGATCACATCAATCTGGCTGGCACTGGGTTTCTCATAAGCCTGCTGTTAATGATACCTGTGATGCCTGATGAGTCAAAAATTACTTTTAGTAATTTCATTACTAAATTCACTTGAGGAGGATCAGGTAAGGTTCAATAGATGTACAGGTTGCATCTGTTCAAGATGGCAAATTTTTAAGTCTTGATGATCAAGCTAGATTGGGCCATCAAAGTCAATCAAATAAGCTATACAAATGATCTTCATCAGGCAGGTGCTCTCCATAGTCTTGGTGCTTACCTAAGTGTGACTGACTCCATTGAAGGAACTTAAGGAGCAGAAATTTTGTGTTGTATTGTCTCCTGAAATGGCCTTATTAAATTTACTGCATCTTATCTTATATTGGAGTGGTGACTTCTGCTCCACAGAGGGGCAGCTTGACAAACTGCATGCATTTGTGCCAATGGATGTTCCATTGTACATAAGGCACCATTCACCAACCAAACCTGGACTAGGTTTTCACAGACCGGGTTTTTTCTTATGGCTGAGCCGAAATGCTGAGTGCAATGATTGAGGAGCACCACTTCAAACAGTGACATGCCGAAGACTTATACCTTCTCCCCTCACTATTTCCTTTTACTGCCTGTGATATGCCCCCCAGCCAATCTGATCAAACATTCGCCAGCAGCAGGAAGGGCAAAGAGAAAGCAGCTGATTCTCCTGATGACACTGCAAACTCTAGTGATGGAAGCCACTCTCATCCAGGAGGAGCAACATATTGGACAGTGGAAGACGAGAGCTTCAGTTTACCCAATCCAAGAAATCACTGATGGGTGATGGTTATAATTTCTGGGCTGTATTTTGTAATGATCTTGCTAGCAGCTTCTCTACTCCTGCTCATGGGGCACCAAAGACGGCTGAGAAATGCAGGGAAAAGTGGAAGCAGGTGAGTGGCACAACCAATCATAGAAGGAATCTCTGATCTTATCATGGCATCAAGATGAGGTCAACATTTGAATGTGTCTCAAAGATAGCCGAGTCATCAGGACTTGCTTATTCGCTTGACAAAGTGGCAGACATTTAGCTGGAATTGCAACACATATGGAATGCCCTTGTCAAGGTAAGTTTATGTATGCTTCATGAAATTTCTACCAATGGTGTGTAAAAATTATTCTAGGTTTACAAAGGTGTCAAATGATTTGAGAAGAAGGGCTGGATCCACTTCAAAGCTATGCAGCTTCTTGTGCCATCAAGATGCAGAGGCAATAACAAGATCATGCCTCTCGGACAAATTCAAAAAGCTCATGCCATATCTTCAGTCACAAGTATGATTTCATTCTGTTTGATCAATGGGATTTGGATCTGATGACACTTGCAGCATCTGGCCCCATCACCACCATGGAAAATTGACCTGTTCCCCCTCCCTTTTTTCAGTCACCTTTGGCACCTTCCTCATATATCGGATCTGCTGTGAGCTCTATCAATCCATCATCAAGTGTCTCTGCTTGCATACAGCAGTTGAGCAAACACAAAGCTGATGATAATGACACATCTATGGTATTGGCCACTCTTCCTCCAGCATCAGTGATAAGCACAACATCTGGCTTGTCCAGCTCCAGTTGCAAGTGGTGTGCAACCGAACGGTCTCATGACATTCATGAGCTACGGGATGGTTTCAGCGTGCTTCAGAGGACGTTGCAGGTGTACACTCAAATCATGGAATGTGCACTTCAATTCTGATCAGCACTTTCTAATCCTGTATCGGTAACACTAAGCATACTCAAGAGAGCATTCAACTTAACCCAAGAAAGGCAGACACTCACAAAGAGGTACCACAGTGTCTCTCCTAGCAAGCTAAGTGCAAACCAAGGACAGAGGACAGAGGATGATGATGAGGGAGCACACAGGTCTCGAGAATCGCTCGAGGACAGAGAATGAGTATGATCAATATCATAGATTTAGAGTGAGGAACTATTGTACAGGCGACCAGGTATATAAGTGTTCCAATCGTGGGAGAATGGAACACTATAGAATGCTATGGAACAAGGGGAAACATCGCCATCATAAGAGAGACAGCTGTGGAGCTAATCATCCAATGAGATAGCAAGATAAGACAAGATAAAAAGGGAAAGACTACAGAGTCGAGTCATCTACCTTGAAATAGAAATGACTACACGAGGAAGTCATTGGAAAGAGAGAGGTGAGAGGATGAGACGACAGTCAGAGACACTGCTCAGGAGAAGGAATAAGTCTAAGGGTCAACAGTTGGAGTTATCACCCGAAGGAAGTGTTGATAGCCTCAAAAGAGTTGTAATAGACGACGAGAAGAGGAAGAACTAATATGAATGATGAGTGAAGTGTATATAGAACAATGAAGGAGAAAAGAATTGTAACATTACCCCCTTCGTACCGTCAAAGTGCCTACGAAGACTAAAGATCCATGGCAAGAGGTGACCCAGTGTCATTCTCAAAGGCTTCTGGGATGAAAAGACTGTCCCCATGATCCATTGGAGAAGGAGAACGCCGATGAGGAGGAAGGATGGTGCGACAATGTTTGGGCTTTTTTCAACAAGATGGGACTAGGCGATGGTGGATTTGGGATTGTGATAAAGCTACCTGTGTGAGATATCAACGAATATCCTTGAGGAATTCTCCAAAGTTAAGATGATGGGCTAAGATGATGAGAGCATTGATGTTAGCCACGTCTAGATATTGAGTGTCTATAGTGGAAGTTCATCCCCAGCCAGATGGATTGGCAATCAACAAAAGTTGAAAATGACGAAGAAGCTGGCAGAGAGCAGACAGGGGAGAATCAATGTCCATATAATAATCTAGAGCATGGGTGACAGACGGGTTGACCAAGAGGCAGAATAGCAAGTCATGATAGCCAGCAGGAGGGGAGAAGAGTTGATGAGCAGCAAGAGATTCGTCCACAGAGACAACTCTAGCAGAGAAGTCATTGGTGTCCCAGCCAGAGGTGGCAGCAGTTAAAGAGGTTTTAGAAAAGTCCATAATGGAGAATTACGCTAGTAAAGACAATAGAGTTTGTGTCAAAGGAGAATAGTTATAGGACCAATAGAGTGAGAGAAAAAGAATATACAACAGCTTGACTGTTGAGGAGGATACTCATAAAGAGGTACAACACCACTCAAGGGATTCAGCAATTATTTCAAGGAATGGGAACATTTATAAGGAAAAAGAATCTTAGGAGCATGACAGAGATTTTCTTTGGGTTCCCAGGTAGCTTTGGACTGAGAGTATCCTTTCCATGTGGTCAGGTACTAATAGTTGCCAGGGCGGCCTTTGTGTGACAGGATAGCCTCCACTTCGAATTCTTCTTCGTCATCAATAACATTAGGAGGCAGTTCAGGAAAGGAAGGTCCATGTGCTTCGGTTTGTTTGAACGGAGATAAAAGGGAAGCATAGAATGTGTCATGAATCTTCCAGGAAGAAGGTAGTCTAAGATGATAGACAAGGGAAGAGATAACTTGTGAGACTTCAAATGGTCCATGACGTTTGGGAGCAAGTTTTCTAAAGGGGTAAGGGATTCGGAGGTTGGTGGCTTCTAGCCATACTTTATCTCCGACTTTCCAAGAAGAGAAAGAGTGAGTGGAGTGACAAGTCATTGCCAAACAAGCGGAGTCATGCATAGCAAGGGCTTCATCTCGTGCCTTGGATAGGGTGATCAATCTGTCAGATAGAGCAGGAATGAATGTTTTACCCAGGGCTGGGAATGATCGGAGTTTATAGCCAAGGAGGAGAGAGAATGGAGATGACTTAGTGGAGCTATGAGGGACAGAGTTGTGATGGAATTTGGCAGTAGTGAGGAATTCTGACCAGAAGTGGGGGTTGTTGGTGCAAAAGATACGAAGGTAGGTCTCAAGTTCTTGATTTGTTTGTTCAGTTTGGCCATCAGTCTGGGGATGATATGCAGTGGAGAGTCGGATGTCATGTTGGAGGAGATGAGTGAGTTCAAGAGCAAATACAGAGGTGAACTGTGGACCACAATCTGAGATGATGGAATCATAAAGGCCGAAGCATTTGAAGACATTGTCAAAGAAAAGTTTAGCAACTCCTACTGCATTGTAAAGAAGAAGAATGGGTATGTGGTACCACTGTCATGTCTAGGGAGACCCTGTTGTAGGCAGAGGGGACCAGTAGAAAAAGGGGGTGGTGCGAGCTAGGCTCGTCCCAAGGGGTTCGTATGTAGGTACTGTAGTGAGAAGGGGTAGCTAGACGACACCTAGCATGAAGAGAGGACAATCCGATGTGAAAACCGGATTGAAACAAGCAGAGAACAATGAGTCCGGTCCAACGGAAACCGGATAGACGAAGAGAGAGGGTACGAACGACGACGACAAGAGGAGAACAGATCACAAACAAAACTGAGAGTCATATTGCAATCGCATGGTACAAGGCTTTTATAGTCTGGGTATTTCCCAGGACTTTTGAAGCCAAGAGATCTAAGGAAGAACACCTATCTACAGCCGCAAATCCCAAGACGACCCACCAAAATTGAAGCAGAAGAGATATGTGTGATTGGAACAACAAGATCTAAGAAGGCAAGAACCAATAACGAATGAAAAGAGACAAATGAAAAGTGTCCGACCTGGATACACCTCGGGTGGACTGTGCAGACTAACCGGATACAACAATCCGAACTGGACTGAACTTGGATTGATGTGGATGGACACGGGACACAATGGAGGTCTTGAATGACGGATGGACGATACCTAGAATACCTGTAGAACGTGCCCTACAAACATAGAGAGCTGAAGGCTCCTACATCCGCAGGGTACTTGAACACTGACTGTCCACAGTCAGTCACGTGACTCGGTTAGGTGCGGACCTTGAAAACGTGAACAATGGACGCATTCGACACTTATGTAAGACACGTCTGTCGTTCCACATCCACTTCAACTTTTCCCCACTTCTCCTTATCTCTCTACCATGTCGACAAACACTCCCACCATTGACAATCTTCTTCAATACGCGAACAACGTCAACAACCCAATGCCCATAACCGTCGCCACCACCAACCTTCAAGCTGCATGCGAGAAGGTCTGGGACCTTGCAGACTGCATACCCGACGACAAGGAGGACTTGGAGGAGGATCAGGATGCATGGATAGGACAGTGGGACTCCACGCTGGTACATGATTAACTGTCTCGGACGACCTTTTACTGACTTCTCGTTTAGGAACAAGTCCATCGCTGCCTTGAAGCGGTGGGCAAGCACGGACTCGAAAGGCGAATCAACCCACGGACTGCCACAGCAATGCGGACTTGCAATGCCCTGTACAACAAGTGGGCTGCCGAGCGGAAGGACCGGGCGCAACACAAACAGGAAGAAGTGCTGAAGGACACGGGGATCCGAGCGATGGTAGCCAGCAACTCGCTGCGCTACATACTGTCCAACAAGAGTCCAGTTGATTCGGATGAGGAGAGCGAGAGCAAGCATGAGGAGCGGACTCCACCAGCAACAGGTCCAGCAGAGGCAAGCAGAACGGGTAGACCGGTGCAGTCTACCAGGAACAAGGTGCGTCACAGAAGTTGTCGATAATGGCACAGTACTGAACATAGTGGTGATAGCGTGCATGTCCGGTCATAGACGACAACGAAGATGAAGAGGCGCCCCCTCCGATGAAGAAGACGGTGACCGTGCCTGTAGCAAGCATGAGCCTGGCCCCGTGTGGTTAGTGCGTGAAGAGGCAGGCGACGTGCTCTGGACTGCCCGGCTGGGTCTGCGAACCGTGCGCAAAGCAAAAGATGAAGTGCAACTGGTTGAAGGGACGAGGGAAGGCCAGTAAGAAGACAGAAGAGGCTGTTGTCGTGGATAAGGGCAAAGCGCCAGGTAAGTACACGCAGGGTACTTCGATTCAGACTAACACGGATTGACAGCTGCTGCACCATCTGGACGACAACGAGGGAAACCGTTCCCAAACCTGCCAAAGATGATCTTTGACACAGAAGAATTGGACGCACCAGAGGATGAGTGGAAGGAAGATGACGAGGTGGTGGAGGTAGTGCCAACGAAACCGGTCCAATGTGGACAACCTTCGACCGATGACTGGGTCGAAGCGGTGCTCAACGCCCTCGAGAGCAAGGTGCTCGCGTCGCAAGCTGCGCTAAAGAAGAAGATGGCAGAATTGGGGAAGTTGTTGATGGAGTTGGGAGGACAGATGGAGGAGATCGATGAGATCCGGAAGGCCATGCACACACATAAGTAGTCCGTCGTCATAAATAGTTCTTGTATTCGCAGTATTCGTGTCCGTCGCAATCCAAGTGTCCGTGTCTGAATCCGTGTGATCCCTAAGTACGAAGAAAAAGGATTAAGCAAAGGAAAAGAAGGGAAACGAAAGGATATGAGAAACGACACCAGGACGCAAGTTACCACTCGACTTTTCTTCTTTATTCGACTTCTAGACGTCTACATCTACTTGGATACCAAGAGTCCAAGACCAGATTCAAATGGATAGCAAGAAAGTCAGTTCGGATCAAATGTGCGTTTGTTCAACGACACGTTCGAAATCAAAATCTAAGTAATGAGTCCATGTTCAAATCAGATGAGAGATAAAGAGACGACTGTCCTATTCGTAGAAGGGTTTGATGTTTTTGTGTTTTGTTTTTATGACTGTTCGGATGTTATTGTTACGATTTTTCTCCTTTCTTCATCGTCTCGTTCCACTTCTTTCTCTTGTTTGCTTGTCCCTTATGTAAACCTCTTTTCATTGGACGATTAGCTCCACAGCCATCTCTCTCTTGACGGCGATGTGTTCCCTTATTCCATTGCGTTCTATTACATTCCTTTCTCTCACGACAGGAATACTTATACCACTCGCCCTGTACTTTTATTCCTCACTCTGAATCTACACACCGAGTGCAATCTGATTCCCTGTCCTCGAGCGATTCTCGAGTCCTCTGAGTTCCTCATCGTTGTCCTCAGTTCTGGTCAACATCCTTCGTCTCAATTCCTCAAATCCCTTTACCCTGAACCCTAGTTCATTGTCCACGATATTCATTGTACTCGTTCTCAGTCCTTGAGTGATTCTCAAGACCTGGGTGCTTCCTCGTCATCGTCCCTCGTCCTCTGTCCTCTGTTCGCACTTAGCTTGCTAAGAGAGATGCTGTGGTACCTCTTCGTGAGCGTCCGCCTCTCTTGGGTTGAGTCGAATGCTCTCTTGAGTGCGCTTCGCGTTACAAAAGATTCAGAGTCTTCCTAAGCCCCTCCTGTTACGGAGCAGGGTCTACCCCCACCTCCTTCTCCTTGTCACAGTCCCCATCGTGCCCTAGGGCAATCATTGGACGACCGCTTGTCATCATCTAAGTCACTAGCTCCCTCTCGCACCCATTGGACGATTAATCGTCATCCTCACTGTCACTGTCCCATCGGACGACCGATTGTCGTCATCTAAACCATAGTCATCATCACAGTCAACGACCCTAGGATCTAGCAACCCTAGATCAACCATTGGATGGCCGATCGCTGTCATCACCAGTCACAGACCCTTTGGATCCAACAGATCACCCATCGGACGGCCGATCGCCGTCATCCTAGTCATTGACCTAAGATCTAGCGGACCTAGATCAGGAAGGATCTCCAAACCTTCATCCACTGTTCACCCCTCGTCACTAGCCCATAGTAACCATGGACGTTGCATACGTCAAACTCAGAAAACTTTCCCCACTCAAGCACATCAGATGCGCTAAACTTGGTTTTTGTTTCCATTGTCGCCAGAAAGGCCACAACACTATCGAGTGTTTAGGCACTAAACCCTCGTCATCTCGCCCACAGAACCCTAGACCCATCGAAACCATAGCCAACCTTGACCTCGCCCCCGAAATCTCCAAACCCACTGGCACTCTAAGCGCATACACTGATAAACTTTGAACCTCTGGGAAGGACGACGCTTTGCTCCTTCAGACTTTGAAAACACACTTTGAAAAACCCAAAGTCCCCAAGCCCACCTCTGCCGTCGACACCTACATTGACAAACTTCGCACCTCCGGGAAGGACCTTACCAAAGGCCTTCAAAAACTTAAAGAATACCTTGAGAAGCCCAGGCCTGCTTCTGCCCTTGACGCTTACGTTGATAAACTTCGCAAAACCGGAAAGGATGACACCACAATCCTTCAAGCCTTGAAAACCATCTACGAACCTGATGAAGAAGTCACCGCCCTCGCTGTCCAAGACTTCTTGATGGAAAAAGAACCATCCACACCTTCTCCTCCCAATGTCCTCATCAGATTACCCAACCAAAGAGCCCTCCGCTTGCCCATTCGTCTCCAAGTTGGTTCCAACATTGTCAAGACTGTTGCTCTCATAGATTGCGGGGCAACTGGTAACTTCATCGACCCTAGCCTCGTCCCTGCCCTTCGTATGGGAATCAAACATATCCAGAAACCCCTCATGGCCTACAACGTTGATGGCTCTCCCAATCAAAAGGGAGCTATCAAATACAAGATCTGAGCTAATGCTCAAATCTCCTCGTTCAATGATAAACTCGAACCCATGGTTGTCGCCCTTGGCAAGCGACAGATCATTCTGGGAATGCCCTGGCTGAAACAATGGAACCCTACCATTGATTGGATCAATGGTACGGTAAGTATTAACAAGGAAACTCCATCCCGGGATGCTGTGGTACCTCTTCGTGAGTGTCCGCCCCGGGATGAGATCAACAAGGTAACCCTCTCAACCCAGCTGGCCCAACAAGTGGCCAAACAAGAACATGAAATCCCAACCTGGTGCCAAAACTACGAAGACATGTTCTCTGAGAAAACCTTTGACACACTCCCACCTCACCGATCCTATGATCACACCATCGAACTTAAACCCACCTTTGTCCCAAAAATTGCCAAAGTCTACTTGTTAAACCCTGCCAAGAAGGAGGCCTGTCGCCTCTTCATTGAAGAACATTTGAAAACCGGTCGCATCATCCCGTCAAAGTCCCCACAAGCCTCACCTTTCTTCTTCATACCTAAGAAAGACGGTTCTCTTCGTCCGTGTCAGGACTATCGCTATCTCAATTTGTTCACCATTCACAACGCGTATCCCCTCCCACTCATCTCTGATCTCATCGATGATATGAAGGACTCCACCCTGTTCACCAAGTTCGACATACGATGGGGATACAACAACATCCGAATTCGAGAAGAGAACCAATGGAAAGCGGCGTTCATCACCCTGCTTGGACTCTTTGAACCCACAGTAATGTTCTTCGGCTTCAACAACGCTCCCCCCACATTCCAAGCCTTCATGAATCATATCTTTGCCGATATGCTAGCAGAGCGTTGGTTGAAAATCTACATGGACGATTTAGGCATTCACACCAAAGACGACATAGAACTCCACCACGAACGTACTTGACGAGTCTTGCAACGACTCAGAGAACACAGTCTCTCGCTTAAAATCTCCAAGTGCTCCTTCGACACCCCCCAGATGAAATACCTCGGCATGATCATCGGCCAAGGACGACTTGAGATGGACCCTGTCAAACTTGCCGCCATCAAGGACTGGAAACCCCCAACATCGGTCAAAGGAATCCGCAGCTTCCTTGGTTTTGCCAACTTTTATCGGAAGTTCATCCCCAACTTCTCTAACATCGTTGCCCCCCTTGTCCTCCTCACTCGCAAAAACGAACCCTGGTCATGGACCTCTCTCCAGGAAACTGCATTCCATTCACTCATCACTCAATTCTGTTCCGCCCTAGTCCTCGCTTTCCCAGACACATCTCGTCCCTTTTCTATCATGACCGACGCCTCCCTGATCGCCTCTGGAGCCGTACTCCTCCAGGCCGATGTCAATGGCGATCTCCATCCCTGTGCCTACTTCTCTAAGACTTTCTCCCCCGCTGAACGCAACTATGACATCTATGACCGAGAACTCCTGGCCGTCATCCTCGCTCTAGAAGAACGGCGACAATACCTCCTTGGAACTTCGCACCCTGTCACTATTATCACGGATCACAAGAACCTCTCCTTCGTCAAAGACCCTCACAAACTCTCCCGTCGTCAAGCCCGCTGGTCCCTTTTCCTCCTCGACTTCGACCTTGTCTGGAAAGTAACCCCTGGAACCCAGATGGGTCCAGCAGATGCCCTATCCCAAAAGGATTCTATTGATACCTCCTCCGACAACACCGACGCATCTATCCTCCCAGACCCTGTCGTCATTAATGCCCTTGACCTTAAACTCTTCGACTACATCCGATCCTCATCCTCATCTGATCCACTTGTCCTTCGTGCACTCAAAGCCATGGAAGAAGCAACACCTTTGTTCTCTTGTTCCTCACTCCAGGATTGGTTGTTTGATAATGGCCACCTCTTTTACAAAGGTCGTTTATATGTTCCACCCTCATCCCGATCCACGCTTCTCCATAGTATTCACTCCTCCCCTACCACTGGCCATGCTGGTCAATTTCACATAAAGGCAATCCTCGAACGCGACTTTTGGTGGCCCGGACTTGGTACTTTCGTCAAGAACTTTATAGCTGGCTGCGCTGAATGTCAACAATCCAAGGTCAACACTCATCCTACTGTCGCTCCTCTAAACCCGATTCCGTCTTCATCATCCTTGCCATTTCGACAGGTCTCTGTCGATCTTATCACTGATCTCCCACTGTCCTCTAACTTTGATTCTATTATGGTCGTGGTCGACCATGGCCTTACGAAGGGGGTAATTTTCATCCCTTGTAACAAAACCATTGATGCAGCAGGAGTCGCTAAACTTTTCTTTGACAATGTCTTCAAACGCTTCGGCCTTTACGACTCCATCATCTCGGATCGCGGTCTACAGTTCGCCTCTGCATTTGCCCTAGAACTCGCTTGCCTCCTCCAATATGACATTCAACTCTCTACTGCGTACCATCCCCAGACTGATGGCCAAACTGAATGAACGAATCAGGAACTTGAAACCTATCTTCGCATCTTCTGTGCCAACAACCCCCACTCCTGGTCGGAATTCCTCACTACCGCTGAATTCCATCACAACTCCGTCCCTCATAGTTCCACCAAGTCATCTCCGTTCTCCCTCCTCCTTGGTTACAAACCCCGATCATTCCCTGCCCTAGGAAAAACTTTCATTCCCACTCTGTCTGACAGATTGATTGCCCTGTCCAAGGCACGGGAAGAAGCCCTTGCTGCACATGACTCCGCTCGCTTGGCGATGACTCGCCATTCCACCCGCTCATTCTCCCCCTGGAAGGTCGGAGATAAGGTATGGTTGGAAGCCACCAATCTTCGCATCCCTTATCCCTCTAGAAAACTTGCCCCCAAACATCATGGACCCTTTG
This sequence comes from Tubosaeta aff. alveolata, assembly GCA_038094535.1. Classification (NCBI taxonomy): domain Eukaryota; kingdom Fungi; phylum Basidiomycota; class Agaricomycetes; order Boletales; family Boletaceae; genus Tubosaeta; species Tubosaeta aff. alveolata. Next base: position 8,578 of record JBBPUG010000527.1, on the reverse strand, counting down.
AAATTTCTCAGGTCATCTCTCCTCTCGTCTATTGTCTCAGACTACCTCCCTCCTGGAAAATTCATGACATGTTTCACGCTTCCCTCTTATCTCCATTCAAACAAACCGAAGCACATGGACCTTCCTTCCTTAGACCACCTCCGGACGTTATAGATGACGAAGAAGAATTTGAAGTGGAGGCTATCCTGTCACACAAAGGCCGCCCTGGCAACTATCAGTACCTGACCATATGGAAGGGATACTCTCGGTCTGAAGCTACCTGGGAACCCGAAGAAAACCTCCGCCACGCCCCCAAGATTCTCTCCCCATATAAACGCTCCCACTCCTTGAAGTAACAGCGGACTCCCCTGAGCGGTGTTGTACCTCTTCGTGAGTGTCCTCCTCAGTGGTTAAGCTGGTACATGTTCTTTCCCCTCACCACGTTACACCCATTCTTCGTCACCCTTCGCCCTTGTGTCTTCTTCTCATTCATCGTTCTGCTTCTCTCCTTGTTTTCTCTTCTGTACTGGTCTAACGGTTCTCTCGATTACCTTTCCCTTCGAAATCAAACAAAGTCACCCTTCCATGTATAGTTTCATTTACTTCTATGTCTATTACTCTTCGATCTCACTCCTCTGCTACTTCGGACCCATCGCTTTTATGTTCCTATCCTGTGCAACCTTCTTTGCTTCCGCCTCGTCTTTTGCCTCTTTTTTATTTGGCTATCCTCTCTGATCCTGATCTCTGGCGTATCATCCCAGACAATCCTTTATACCGAAACAATGACGTTTTGCTTCATCTCATTGGATTATTTCATACTGTGGTGTGCATTCAAAATCTTCACTTTCACTCCGCTCCACAAAATCTGCCTCCTTCTTTTGGAGTTCCTCTTCGTGTTGCTGTTGGGCAGTTATCCGAACGGGTCTTGGACCTGTTAATACTTAGTCACTTTGCCGATCTTATACCTAGACTTCCCGTTCGACTTGTACTCCCTACTTTTCGTCCCATCTTTTTATCTTTAAACCCACAGGAACGAGACTTTTACCTCGAAAACATTACCTCTAGTCTGGAAGGTGATCAGGTTGCTCAATCACCTATCCCTGAGACGCCTCTTCCAGTTCCTGCTCCTCATTCTCCCGCTACGTCCACATCTCATACTCTGGTGGATTGTCTATCCTCTCCTCCTCCTTCCTCCTCATCCTCCAACTCTGACACGATTGACATTGGACCTATATACTTTGACGTCCCTCCCCCACCTCCTGATCACACTCCTGACCCGTCGTTACTGGCAAGAATGACCGACACAGTGAACGGTGCAACCGCTTCTAATGGCTCCTCCTTCATTGACTCCGCCGCCCTTGCTTGAGTCCGGGCTCTCTACAAACGCCTTGCTGATGGGCGTTTGATACTCGATTCTCCCACCCAAGTCCTAGAATCTTGGTTCGTCCTCCGAGATGCCACTCCTTCTACAGTATGTTTTTACTGTCATCGTATGGGTCATTATCGAGTCGATTGCCCTCAATACCATTGCCCTCGTTGTGGCACTCCCGCTCCCGGCCATAGAGCTATCCTCTGCATTCAATCCTTCTGCGATTTCTGCCATCATTGGGGTCATGGACCACGAGTATGTCCAAGCAGACTTTGTGCTCTCTGTAATTGCGAAGGTCATGTTGCTGATGACTGTCCTTATGCCGCACACATGTCAGGACTTTTTACTGAGGAAGTAACTGAGGTGTACGAAGAGGATAATTGAGCTGGTAACTCAATCGTACAAAGGGGGTAATGTTACGATTTTTCTCCTTTCTTCATCGTCTCGTTCCACTTCTTTCTCTTGTTTGCTTGTCTCTTATGTAAACCTCTTTTCATTGGACGATTAGCTCCACAGCCGTCTCTCTCTTGACGGCGATGTGTTCCCTTGTTCCATTGCGTTCTATTACATTCCTTTCTCTCACGACAGGAATACTTATACCACTCGCCCTATACTTTTATTCCTCACTCTGAATCTACGCACCGAGTGCAATCTGATTCCCTGTCCTTGAGCGATTCTCGAGTCCTCTGAGTTCCTCGTCGTTGTCCTCAGTTCTGGTCAACATCCTTCATCTCAATTCCTCAAATCCCTTTACCCTGAACCCTAGTTCATTGTCCACGATATTCGTTGTACTCGTTCTCAGTCCTTGAGCGATTCTCAAGACCTGGGTGCTTCCTCATCATCGTCCCTCGTCCTCTGTCCTCTGTTCGCACTTAGCTTGCTAAGAGAGACGCTATGGTACCTCTTCGTGAGCGTCCACCTCTCTTGGGTTGAGTCGAACACTCTCTTGAGTGCGCTTCGCGTCACAGTCATGATCAATGAGACACTGGACTAAACCTGGGATGGAACAGAGGTCTCCGGACGAAAACCGGGATGGAATACTAAACGTAAATCAACTTTTTGTTTTTGTTTTTGCGAGCTAGTTGTACGAGACTGCTCCATCGTTTTCCTCAACTTCGTACTTCCCATCTTCCTCAGCTTCAAATTCGTTGAGTTCCAGATTGTTCAACCCAGTCAGATCTGTAACCGGAATCGACAGCTCCGCCCTCGAATGGTATGGAAGGAGATGAAATGCTGCGTAACGCAACTTGGAGATTGCGCCATCCAACTCAGCTAGCAGATACGATCCTCTAGTAGTCCTGCGAAGGACCACCATCGGACTGAGGTAGCGTGGCTTCGTCTTTCGGTTCAACTCCTTTTCGATCTGAGTGTTCCGGACTAAAATGAGGTCGCCCGGATTGAATGCTTGGCTCCGGATACGATTTTTGAAGTGCGCCTCAAAGTGCTTGATAGACGCGAACCGAGATTGTCGAACATGTTCATGCATAGAGTCGATGTCGTCCTGACGCTTTTGGAGTTGGGAGGCACGCCAAGCTATGAGGTCAGATCTAGAAAATCCTTCAGCATCCGGAGCAGGAAGAAGGAACGTTGCCTCTGTGAGGTCGAATGGGAACAGAGGCTTGACACCATGCACCATGAAATATGGTGACAGTCCAGTCGTTTTTAGGATCATGATATGCTCTGCTCAGAAAACAGAGTGAGCTGTGAGAGGCCAGCAAACCTCTCCCCCCAGGGTACTTTTAATGATGGACTCCCGGACATCGAAGTGACGCCGTTTGACCACACTGTTAGCTTGCAAATTGTAAGGGGAGATCCGGATGTGTCGGATACCATACCGAGCAGATAGGATATCCAACGCCTGCACGAAGGGAGAACCATTGTCAGTGACAATTTGGGCGACTGTGCCCCAACGACAGAGGATATCCTCAAAGATGAAGGATGCAATGGCAGATGCGTTCTCAGAATGCAGCATCTGCCATTCCGGATACACTGTGAGAGCACAACGAGCTTGGACGATGAAGCAATAGCCTCCGGAGCGAGGCATCACCATGGTGTCGATGTGGATCTTGTGGAACAGTCCGCCAATGACTAGAACAGTTGGAGGGATGTGAAGCTTTTGGGTTTGGCGAATTTGACACTCGTGACAGGTCCGGATGTACCACTTGACATCATCCACCAACATGGGCCACCAGAACCGGATGAGCAGATGTGACCAGACTGAGAAGACACCCTTGTGTCCGAGGTCATCATGCGCCTCCTTAATGAGTCTGTAACGACGCTCAACAGGTGGGACGAGCTGATGACGGCCATGTGGTTTGCAACGGTACAGAGATCCATGGAGGACGAAGAAGCGGGTGGCAGAGTTAACGAAGGAGGTGAAGTTGGCGTTGGTGAGATCAGGTGGGAAGATGTGAGTGTTGAGGAATTGGTGAATGCGGATGAGACAATCTTCTTTGGCAAGTGCTTTTGGAGAGCGAGGAATGACCAGATTAGAATCCGAGTCCGGATCAGCGTTGAAGAAGACAGATAGAATGGGAGGGGAGTGTGGACGTCTGGAGAGGTGAGCAGCATTTGAAAGGGAACAGACATGATCATTGAGCAGGTGTGTGGAGAAAGAATACACGTCGTCCAACCAGTCCTTGAAATCGTCATCATCGACTGGATCGTCATCAGAAGGAGGACAATGCGAGAGTCTGTCTGCACCGGTGTGATGGATGGCAGGGACATGAACGAGATGAAAGGTGAACAAGAGGATACCCGTGATCCAATGATTGATCGTTGTGTTTGGTTGCAAATCTGGATTGTTGATCATACCCTTGACATATTTGGCGTCCATTTCGACTGTGAAGTTAGCAATCCCAAATACAAAAATCCAGACTGATCGGAGTGCCCGGAAGAGTCTGTATAACTCAAGCTTCGCCTAAGAATAACGACTCTTGACCTCGTTAAGGCTGATGGAACCAAAACGATTGGGATAGCGTTTCCCATCATCTCCTTCCTGTGATAAGATATACCTGACCGCAATGATCGAAGTATCAACTGCGAGGATAACCTCATGTCTGGATTCATAATCCAGGTGACGCAAAGCTGGAGAATGACAGATAGCGTCCTTTAGACATGAAAACGCAAGCTGCTGCTCCTCACCCCACTCGAAAGGAGTGCCCTTCCATGTCAAATTGACCAACGGACGAGCAATTGTTGCAAAATTTCAAATGAAAATGTGTAGAACACCGCACACACCTAGGAATTCACGTACTTGAGTAAGGTTTTGGCACTCGGGCCAGTCATAGATTTTTTGCACTTTGTTCTCATGTGGGATATGACCCTCGAAGGTACACTCGTGTCCGATGATAGTCGCATCCGGTGCAGCGAGAACAAACTTTTTGGTGGAGACGGTCACACCAACGTTTTGCAAACACTGAAGGATACAATGTAGGACCAGAAGATGCTCCCAAATGAAGCAACAGATACCCGGATTGTCCGGAATAGTCTGGTAGGACCTGTCCGGATTCTGATAACGGTCAGTGACAGACTTCACAGGTAGATTATTGATGAAAGGATAAGTATGACGAGGAATCTCGTTCTGAAAAACAAACAACATGTCCGCTTGATAGATTTGGACAGCGTTCGTATACCCCATAGGCACGGTGGTGAGACGATGCGGACCCATAGGACTGTTGAACGTAGTGAGGTCGCGAGATTCTGGATGTAGAGGGCGTTGGTCGTGTCCAGCGAACAAGTTCAACATTCCATATACAGCATATCTGGCGAAAGTGTTAAAATATCTAAATAAGGGCAGCAATTGCCCAACTAAGGTAAGGTAAATACAAGATGTCAAGTGATCTAAAAGAGGTCTCACCTCAGACTGTGCTGCGAGTACAGAGCACAACTGAGGTGAGAGGGAGGGATCGAAAAGAATTAAATAGTGTCGAAGACAAGCGCGCGCTTAACTCCAGAAAACTCCAGAGTGGAATAGGCGAAAATAGGTGCGCCAGATCAGGGAAAATGAAAGGCGCAGCAGCGTGTGTTCGGAGGGACTAGGAGTGCCACCAAGCGAACGACACGAGGTATGACTATACTATAATAGGTATAAGTAAGTCCGAAAACGGTAGAGTGAGAAATAGAAGAGAAACGTCTGGAGTTAACGCGTGTGTAACTCTGGAGTTGTCTGGAGGTCATACTTTAACAGAAAGACTCAGCAAAGTGTTTGACGAAGGGAGGTGTGGATGAATCTTGGATTGTGACAGCGTTAAGGGGTTGGAGGTCGTGTACAAGGTGGAGAGTTTTGCCATCCTGCTTAGATACGCAGAACCAGTGAGAACGATAGGCAGCGGTGGATGGTTCGTATACTCCGGAGGCAATCCGGTCCTTGATGATTTGAATGGCTTCGTTCCACATGCCAGGAGGGACAGGTATGTTGCAGAGGACCCAAGGAGTATGTGGAACAGTAGGAATTTTGACTGGAGGGAAGTAATGTTCATTGAGACGACCACGCTCAGTGGGAACCCAAGCGAACGCCATCTCGTGATCGCAGATTAACCAATGAAGGAGCTTGACTTCGTCAGGCCAGAGCCAATTTGTGGGGTCAAGATCTAGTTTGTCAGCACGTTCTTGTGTGAAATGAAGTCCAGGAACAAAATCGGGAGGACGAGAAGGTAAGGGTTTTAGTCCGAAAAGTGGGTCGTCCAGAAGAGACCGAGTAATCCGGAACTCTTCGTTGATGGGAGCAATGACAGAACGAACTTTTTCAGTGACTGGTTTGTAAACCAGAGAATGAGAACCAAGATTGTACGAATAAACGGAAGCGAGAGCAGATAAAGCGTCCGCACTGAAGACGGACTGAGTCGAAGACAAGAAAGGATAGTCCGGAGAAGGAGGAATAGGTCCAATGGAAAGAGGCAGAAGATGAAAGCGCGAAGACGAAACAAACAACGAGGAAACACAAGATTGCGGATGCGAATGCAGATCGTCAAATGAAACAGATTTGTTACCGGACTCTCCCCGACTAAGAAGTGGATCATCAACGCCTAAAAACCCATCTCGAGAACGGATTGGTGACTGTTGCACTGCTTCTTTTCATGACAACGAGGACATCCTTCAGACCAAGGACAAGTAGGAAGAGTATACTGCTTCCCCGTCTTCGGATCACAAAGCGTGATTGTCTGCGAACTGTCAGGGAAGTCTTCGGTGTTAGCGCTCATCAAACAATGGAACAGTTGACCAAGCAAAAGGTCAAAGTTGGAACGTCCCAACACTTGAATCTGTAACTTGACTTCGCCTTGACCGAAGTCGAGTCCGAGATTCTTGAGTACACCCACAGTGGTGTCAACACTTGTATTTGCTGAAGACATGTGCATGACATGGTCTGACCGGATTGGCAAACCGAGGTCCTCCCAGATTCACTTTGGCATAGTGACAATCTCAGACCCGGAATCCAAGACACACATGATGGTACGACCGGTACCTCCAATCCTAGCCTCGATGGCTCGAAAAGGAAGGTTATGGTGCGTGACAATGAGTCTGTCATCATTCTGGAGAATCTGGTCAGCAAACTCCTTGAGGGATGGTGCAGGGTCTCGGCCAGCAAGCTCGTTGACATGAGTGAAGTGAGTCAAGTTCGAAGTGGTGGATATGCATTTTACTGTGGTGAGGTCCTGGAACTGCTTCCGGAACTCCGGAGCGATGGCAAAGAGGTCCTTGACCGGAACAGGGATGCTAGTGTCTAATACGTGCTCAAGGACTCGTTTGGGAGCAGAATCGTCTTCAAGAGGGAACGAGTACTTGTATTGCGAAGCAGGAATGGTGTTGGTAGTAGGAGGGGGACGAGTCGGATTGATGTTGGCTGGATTGACAGGAGGAGGAGTGGACTTGGATGGTCCGGCCAGAGCAGAAGCGGACTGTGTTGGGTGAGCAGGAGGCAGATTGGAAGAGTGACTAGAGGATGATGAAGCATTTTGCAACTTGGGGGACAGGACTTCCTCAGTGACGGTAGGAGCGGATCTCCTGCGAGGCAGCACCTGAACTCTGTTGAAGCAGACACGTTTACCCTTGGGATCCTTGGCCTTGTCTGCTTGGAAGTTAGCCCATGCTTGAGCTAAGTACGGCTGAAAATCATCGTCAGCAACAACAGGCGGATGATCACTTCCCATATCCACTTTAGTAGTCATGAATGCAGATGTGTCTATGTCGAGGATAGCAGGAGTGTCCGGATATATGGCAGACAGAATACCGGTGGTGATATGCGTAACTGGACTGGACGATGAAGAGGCCTGCAAGGATTGACCAAGACTGCGATCAATTGCATCCTTGATACAATGACCACCAGGAACACGAGGGATCTCTGATCCGTCCGGCATATAGAGTCAACCATTGCTTCCATGAATGACCTTCCCAGTGTTGATGTACTCCATACAGACCTGACAGGTGCGCATGAAGTGTCCAGGACTGGCGCAGAACTTGCAAACTGCTGGCGGACATGTGGCCATGTTGGACTCCGCTTTCATAGACAGTCCGGACGCATATGTCAGCTGAGGGATAGAAGGAGGTACGGATACATGAGTTGGTTGGTACGAGGGCTGAGAACGAGGTGCGGATGATGATGCGGTGGTAGGGGTGGTGGCAGAGGCGAGCGCTGTGCGAAGTACGGATCCTGAGAGAAGGAACTTGGCGGCAGTGACGACTTCCTCAATAGGATATGGATCGTCCGGATGAAGATCTGGCTTAACAATAGATAGCTGGTGGTGGATCCGCTCCTGAAGCATGGTGGGGAATCCCATGAGGAAGTACATGTCACGATCCAAAGTCAAGAGCTTCCGGTTGGCAACGAGGCCGGCAGCTACTACCCTTCTGAGTTCTGTTCTATGACCCCCGTAGTGCAGTGGGACAGTGGGACAGTGGGACATGGGACATGTCCCTGGGAAAGTGGGACAGTTGTAGTTGGTCATGAGACATATGTTCTTAATGGTGATATTCAATGTCCCATGTCCCATGTCCCCTGTCCCACTGTCCCACTGTCCCCTGTCCCCTGTCCCACTGTCCCCTGTCCCTCTGTCCCCTGTCCCACTGTCCCCTGTCCCACTGTCCCCTGTCCCACTGTCCCCTGTCCCCTGTCCCGTGTCCCTCTGTCCCATGTCCCACTGTCCCCTGTCCCACTGTCCCCTGTCCCACTGTCCCCTGTCCCCTGTCCCCTGTCCCACTGTCCCCTGTCCCACTGTCCCCTGTCCCCTGTCC
>JBBPUG010000526.1:0-20594 GCA_038094535.1 Tubosaeta aff. alveolata | reverse complement strand
ATACAGAGAACATTACAACTTGTACTCTACATTTGGAAACAAATGAAGGCGAAACCTGACTTAGTCCATATTTGGAGTGACTGAGTCACTACTGAGTCGCTCCTTGAGCACTTTGGTTTTACTGATGTGGTTTTTTAAGATTATCATCATGCGCTTGGCTGGTTGCCTCAATGCCGAGCGTGCTAGATCTTATATCGCTGGTGTGTAAAAATAACCTGCGCCCACAGTATTCTCGCATTTATGTTTGAATAGACATGGCGTGATCCAGCCACTATTGTGATGCGAAACGTGTTTGTATTTCCGTCCTGTGCTTCCATATGACCGCAAGAGGCCATGAAACTTATGTCAACTGATAGGGCATGCGTTCAAGCTTATGATTGAATACTTTCATGATTCATCTTGACTGTGAGACTGAATCTGATGATGTCAATCCCACTGAAGCTCAAATGGATTCCCTTGCCTTCTGTCGCATTCCGATGGAAGCTAATAGACTGACTTGCACCCAGGTGCATTATCCTTACATGTGCCATGTACAACTCAGATGACCAGTGTCTTCCCCATTTCCTGGAGCTGCCCAACTGTTAACATCATTCATTGACACAATTTGCAAGGATATGGAAATTTTAATAGTATAATATTTGTGAGGCTATGGTTTATTCATTGTGATTATCTTATGCACTCTGACCTCTTTTGGGCAGGTTTCTTAAAAGCCCCAATTATTCCACGAATAGATTAGACCTTGTGGTAAGGCATCCACTGAGTGTCTGTTTTTTGTCCCCATTTAGGTACATTCATTTTTGCAACACATTTCAGCCAACGAGAGCATAGGAATCTGCCCAAAGAGCGTGCAGGGCGACGTGATTTTGCATCTCCACTGATTTGATGGTGGTCAAGTAACATTATTACTTGACATTGAACTTCCTAGCTCTTGGTCCGCTGGCACTCAAGCACTCTAATTGGTGGAAATGTGTGGGCGATAACCAAAATAAGAATGAGGCCCTGACCTATTTACAAGTGCCACCACAGCTTGCTTGCCTGGTGCCGATCAACTTATAATAATCCATGTCAATAGGCATGCACAAACATTCTTTCTTTGCTTCCCCATACTGGCAGATAGCGAGCGAGTCTCGATGATGTTACAGCAGTTGGAATTACCACAGACGTTTTCAGGTGTTGCATATGGTGTCGTGGCCATTGCTGTTGCCATTGTCATTATCTCTAGGCTGTCAAGTGACCACAAGGTGAGAACGAGCAATGTCTGGTTGTACTCACTGAATTTTGGTTGTGCTACTAGCTTGATGCATTTCTGACAGTCGGATCCACCTCTTTGTGGGCTGCTGTCAAGTGCATGATCGACGCCACAGACGTAGTACGAGAAGGGTATGAAAAGGCAGGTCTTATCCTGTTGTACCATCTTTTTGCATCTCTCATGTCAACAACCGGGTATTGCAGCACCAGTCTGCCCCATTCAAGTATATGGAACAACTCAGTTGGGTAGTCGTTGTGAGCAGTCATCAACATATAGAGGAACTGTGCAGTGCACCCGATGATGTGTTGTCTTCAGAAGAAGGCTTGGGAGAGGTCAGTAATTCTTCATTTCGGGACTCGAATCATGCTGAATGTTGGTGTCAGTAGAGAACTGCATGGGTATGGGTCTTCATGGGTACAGGTACATGTTAGAAGGAAGAGACAAACAATGAGGCCTTGTGAGAGTCTTCCAGCTGACAACTATCCATCCTGTGGTGTGCCGAGACCGCGGTCACAACAACATCGATGCCCATTTGAATCTCATTCTCGAATGCTAGCGTATGTACATACTAGCGGGAGACGGAAGCAGTAGCAGCCAGTAAAAGTGTCAACAAAGCGGTAGGTGATATTGTTTTTCTTAGTGCTGGATGTCCGCCAGATTGTGCCAGATCAATCCCACCGACCTTTGCGTGGTCGCGCCGGCCTGATTGCCCGCCAAAAAAAACAACAACAATATTCTCTGGCGTCGCTCCGAGTCGCGTAAGGCCACACAAAACCCTATGAGCGGGATTACATAATATTCGTCTATGACATGCCAGCACGTTCAGGGTCTTGAGCTTCCTTGACTGGCAGAACACGAGGTTAGCACGGAAAATACAGGTACTTCGGCTAAAAGCGTGGGAGGTGAGTGTCATTCCAATGGAATTGTCAAGATCGTTGGGGCGTGGTTTTGCTGAAGTTCGATAAATGAAACTGGTTGCAAACGGTTTTGCTACGGGACCTGTTTATCGGCCATTTTCGTTTCCTGACCGGCACGGAGTCTAAAGTGGAGCTGGGCTAAGCGAGTACAAAGTCTAGGATTTTCCACCCAAAATTATTAGGTCAGGGAGCCATTCTTTTGGTATCAAAGCGCTGAAACGCCAAGAGTCGACAGCTTTGCAATGCAGATGGACAAAGTTTTTCTGTTTCGCTCGTTCTCAAGTTGATATGCTTTACAGGGGACAGCCTTGTATGCAGGGCAGCACATGCCGTCGAGCTGCGTTGGTTGCATACTCCATCCCACGTTTCAATATTACGCACCGGCTCGGTCCTCGGATGTTGCTCTTCAATATTCGCATAATGAGTTTTAATGCCGTGTCGTATGATTCCTTTAATAGACGGGTATATATTCGGTTTGAAGGATGAGGACGCCCGCTCTAGGTCCCAGCGATACAATTCACTGTCACACCTCCTCCTCTATCTAGCCATGACTAGCCCGCCAGACCTAGAGCCTGAAGCACAACAGGAACAGTCCGCTCGCGAGGGGAACCTTAGAAAAAGAAAAACGTCTCCCATCTACTCCAAGGACGGCGGGGATGGTCTTCGGATGCGAAAACTGGGCGTCATGTTCAGAGACTTGCGTGTCGTCGGACTCAACGATGTCAATGCCGCCGTTCAACATAATGTGATATCCCTATTTTACCCCCAGTCGATAATGAAGTACATCAATACCCTACGTCGTCCCCCCCTCCGTGATATCATATCGGGCTTCGAGGGGGTCGTTCTTCCGGGAGAGATGCTGCGTGCGTATGCCTCGGTCAATAGTATCATCCTGTCTCACGATTATCCAATTAACAGTCGTCTTGGGTCGACCCGGTTCTGGTTGCAGTACCTTTCTGAAAACACTGGCCAACCATCGCGAAGACTATCATGCCGTTCTTGGTGATGTTTTCTATGACTCGTTCACCTCTGACGAGATCAACCAACGGTACCGTGGTGATGTCATATACTGCCCCGAGGATGATATCCACTTTCCAACCCTTGTCGTCGGAGAAACATTGGAGTTTGCTTGTGCAACGAGAACACCGAAGCTTCCAGGGAACGCTGAGCCGCGAGCTGCTCGCGTTGTGCATGCAACGGAAGCGGTCATGAATACCTTTGGGCTTGGACACACCAGGAATACTGTCGTTGGTGACGCGTCCACTCGGGGAATCTCCGGCGGTGAGAAGAAGAGGGTCTCAATTGCGGAAGTGATGTCAGCGCGGGGAAAGCTTGTTTGTTGGGACAGGTATGTTTCGTTTTATTTTAATCCCAAACATTACTTCAACTCTTGACGTGCCTAGTTCGACACGGGGCTTAGATTCGTCTACCGCGCTGGAGTTTATCAGGGCGCTTCGTGGCGCGACGGATATCGCTAAAGCGACGACTGTGGTTTCCATCTACCAAGCTGGGGAGCAGTTGTTTAATCTTTTCGACAAAGTATGTGTCATCTACGAGGGGAAAATGGCATACCTTGGCCCTGTGCAAGAGGCAAAAAGGTATTTTATGGACATGGGATATGAGCCGCAGAACAGGCAAACAACCCCAGACTTTCTAGTGACAGGTGCGTCTTGGTACAATTTTCATAATAGGTTTTTGTGCATTAATTCTCATTGTGCAGTGACTGATCCCAAGGCCAGGATAATCCGTCCTGGGCTGCAGGGCGTCGTCCCGCGCACGGCAGATGAGATGGCATCCTATTTCGTGGAATCAACCTTCGGGAAGCTGAACCGGACATCCATTGATTCGTACCAAAAGCTTTATATTAACAAGCCCGAGCTAAAATCTGCCTACCACGAGAGCGCCATAAGCGAACACGCGCGACATGCATCCCACAACCAGTCGTATGTTCTTTCGATACCAATGCAGATCCGGGCGGTGATGCGGCGTCGATGGCAAATATTGAAAGGGGATCGACTCACGCAAATCACCCAGGTCGGGTTCGTGTCCCGACATACTGTTTCGCATGTTCGTTAAGACTGATTTATCATGATTAGAGCCCAGATTTTCCAGGCAATTTTCATCGGGACCGTGTTCCTTCAAACTACTGGGGACACAGCTTCGTACTTTTCACGGTGTAGTGTTCTTTTTTTGTACGAAGTTTACACAAGATCGGGTGCAGGTGTATTGATTCTCATATTTGACAGTACCCTGTTTGTTGGTTCTGTTGCGACCATGTCTGAGATCCCGGGTCTTTTTGCTCAGCGCCTGATAGTGCTCCGTCATCAAAAAGGCGCTCTATACTACCCATTTATTGACAGCCTGGCTTACACAATCGTCGACTTTCCAATCACTCTGGTTTCATCCGGTGTCATGTCGGTTATCCTCTACTTTTTGGTTGGTTTACAAAAAACGGCAGGACAATTTCTGTATGTTGTTCTTTCTATCTTGCTAACTGAACTCACAATCTCCTAGCACGTTTTTCTTGTTTATACTCATGGCAACGTTGGTTATGAAGACCTGTTTCAGGAGTATCGCAGCTTCCTCCTCAAGCGAGTCGTCTGCCCTTGCGGGAGCTATAGTCGTCATAATGCCGTTGGTCCTGTACACCGGTTTTGTCACTCCTCTGAACGACATCACCGTAGGTCTTAGATGGATCTCCTACTTAAATGTGCGTGCAAGGACAGACATCTTTTTTTGTGCTGTTGATCATTTCTCCACAGCCTCTCCGCTATGCATTTGAGTCCTTGCTGGTTAACGAGTTTCACACAACAAATGGGACATGTACAACGCTTGTGCCATCAGGACCAGGATATGAGAACGTAACCCTTCTGAATCAAGCATGTGCCACCGTCGGTTCCCAACCTGGTACTGCGACTGTATCTGGGGATGCATACATCTATCAGGCTTACGGATTCTCATATTCTAATCTCTGGAGGGTAGGTGATTAGCCGCTACAAATTTGCTCGGCTGACATTGATTCTAACTTAGAACTTGGGGATCCTGGGTATTTTCGTCTTGGGGTTTCTGGGGATCCTACTTTTCTCCGCCCAATACAATAGTCGAATTGCTCGGGATACGATAGTGATGTTGTACAAGGAGGGAAGTGGCCGCGTATCTCCCCACCATGCCGTAGACGAAGAAAAACTCGTTCCAGGCGACTCTCATGGCGAACGTAGGGCTTCGGACACCTCAAAGAAAGATGTTCTCAAGGAGAGAGCAGCATGTCCCGACATCTTTTCGTGGAAGGATATCGCCTATGAGGTTCCTATTTCCGGAGGAACAACACGTAGATTACTCGATGATGTCTCGGGCTACATCGCCCCCGGAAAGTTGACGGCGTTGATGGGAGAATCTGGCGCAGGAAAGGTGGGCATTTGAATTATTCACTCACGGTAATTGATACTGATCGAAAGCGTTCTAGACGACTTTACTGAATGTCCTCGCTCAGCGTGTCTCTGTCGGTGTCGTGCAAGGCGACTGTTTGGTAAATGGACATCGGCTTCCCACAGACTTTCGAGCCCAGACCGCGTATGTTCAACAAATGGATACTCACATCCCGGAATCGACTGTCCGTGAGGCACTTCTGTTCTCTGCGAGACTTCGTCAGCCCTCGTCCGTTCCGATGGCCGAGAAGGAAGCATAGTATGTCCTCATACGGTTTCAATCCATGCTACCTCTTAAACTAACTGTCGTGTAACTAGTGTTGACAAATGTCTTGAGATGTGTGGCCTGGAAGCGGAGGCTGATGCGATTGTCGGCTCCCTTGATGCCGAACGTAAGAAGCGTACTAGTATCGCTGTCGAATTGGCTGCAAAGGTGAGATCCGTGAACGACTCCACATGCACTTGATTGACAAGAAATTAAACATAGCCAAAACTGTTACTTTTCTTGGACGAACCTACATCTGGGCTCGATTCCCAGTCTGCCTGGGCTATTGTGACGTGTCTGCGTGAACTTGCTAGCAGTGGCCAGGCTATCCTTTGCACGTGAGTGTCATTCGTATGTGCGGCTTGGATGGAGTTTATGACAAGCCTATAGAATTCATCAGCCCTCCAGCGAATTATTCCAGATCTTTGATCGTCTACTACTGCTTCGAAAGGGTGGACAGACAGTGTATTTCGGCGATATCGGAGAGAGGTCGATGACGATGATCAAGTACTTCCAGCGGAATGGTGCGCCTAGTTGTGCTGAAGATGCAAACCCGTGAGTACATTGCTTCATGGCCGGTTTAACCTGCCGACATGATAATGCAGGGCGGAGTACGTCTTAGAAGTCATTGGAGCTGGTGCAACTGCGACATGTACAACCGACTGGAACAAGATTTGGAAGGCATCGCCGGAAGCCGCGGAGCTGGACCGAGAGATCGAAGGTATTCACGAAGAGGGACGATCTAGTCCCATTGTGAGTACTGGTACACGGTCCGAGTTTGCCAGTTCATGGCTGAAACAACTCGTATTGCTCACTCAACGTGGCTTCGTGTGTTACTGGCGCAATCCCAAGTATATTTACGCAAAAGTCGTCGTTTCGATTGTTTCCGGGCTTATCATTGGATTTACAACGTTTGGTGCAACAAACTCTTTGCAGGGCTGTCAGGACAAACTTTTTGTGCGTACTCATCGCATGGAATTCCCGATGGGAGGATTTAACTGATTTTTATCCAACAGTCGATATTTATGGTGGTGTCGTTTGGTTTCGCATTGGCCCAACAGCTGCAGTGCAAATTCGTCGAAAGCAGAACCGTCTACGAGGTCCGGGAGTCTCCATCAAGGATGTATACCTGGTCGGCATTTCTTGTTTCCCAAATTCTGACCGAAGGTCCATGGAACATCTTCGCCTCGTCTTTGCTGTTTGTTTGCTGGTACTGGGCGTCTAGTTTCAGTTCTTCATCTGCTGGTTTTCCATACCTCTTTTACTCCATTATTCTATCGTTATACACTACCACACTCGCACAGGCTATTGCAGTACTTGCTCCCACCCCGGTCATCGCCAACACGCTGCTCGGCACCTTGTTCTCCTTCATCGTCATGTTGTATGTGCTGTTTCTTAGTGCTTGACATGTCTGAGTCATACTGATGGACGGATGCTCCCCATGTAGCACCGGCGTCGCACAGCGATATTCTGAATTAGGGTGGTGGAAGTGGATGTACTATGTCTCTCCTCTCACCTATATTATCGATGGTCTCCTAGGCCAAGGTGAGTTTCTTTGTGCCAACGAGGTCAAGAGAGCTCATTGACGCCTGGCCCAGCCCTCGGTCATCAACTCATCACTTGCGCGGCGAACGAGCTCGTGCTGATTGAACCACCATCAGGCATGAGTTGTAGTGCTTACATGGATCCATACATTTCCTTCGCAAGTGGCTATCTCACGAATCCGAACGCGACCAACCAGTGCTCATTCTGTCCATTCCGGACGACCGACGAGTTCATGCAGCTGAGCTTCAACATTGCATATGGACATCGCTGGAGGGACTTTGGTGCTGCGCTGGGGGCGATAGGGATCAATGTGTGACCTTTTACTCTTTCTGGTACCAAGACTGACGTATGTTTAGGTTTTATTCATGTTTGCGGCCATGTACTTTTTGAGGGTACACAAGGGCCTGGTATTCCTGTTCGCCGGCCTCAAGCGCTATGTCCCCCAAGTCGGGCGTTCATAACATCCTAGTGTTGAATGGCAAAGCGCACCTCTGGGTTACGTCGCACATTAGATCTCGTTCCCTCATTTAGATCCTTGGACATTTTTTATGCTTGTGGGATACATTATATCTTTCCTCTCTTTTACACATATACCCGGACCAGAACTTCGACGTCGCATGCAATTTAGACACTCGTTCCCAGATTAACACCAGGTCCGTGTGAAGGGTGAACAACTGACACAGCACATATTGGCAAACGTCGGGGTCCAGGGCTAACGAACGAAGAGAGTTGGCTCCAGTCGAGTACGCACGAGACTCCCATTATGAACGAAGGGAGTTGGCTAGGTATACGGATGCTACAGGACAGTAGAGCATGTCACGTGTACAGCATTCTGAACCAAAAACGGAAAATTAGTACTTACCGTGCAAGGGCCCGATCTGCAGGGCGGTCAAATAACGTTACCTCTTGCACAACCCACTGATTGGCCGAAAGAACAAGCTATAAAGCCTTGTAAGGAAGCTCCGCCAGCTAAGCGCACCGAGCTGCTATTTGAGTGCGCTTAGAAAAACCCTTGCCTGCAGATCGTAAACATGAACAAATCCATAGCCTCGAAATAGCACATGCTTTTCCAGGCCGTAACACTAAAACGGGGGCTGTCCTCATCAACAATGACGTTACCTTTGTCGTAACCAACCACTTGCAAGCACAACGGATGGATCAATATTGAGGACTGGTCCAAATGTGGTTGGTTTCGCATATAGTACTGCTTGTTTTGCATTTAGAATGGTGTTTACGTCAGTACCATATATTGATCCATCCATCATGAAGGTTCTATTTTGTGGAGCAGAACCTAATAAAGAAAACCAGGCTGGGCTCTAACACCATCATACAGGAAGCTACAGCATGTACTATCTGTTGTACACTGCAGTGGTCATCAACGTCATGCTTCGTGGTGTTGCTCAAATGATTGAGAATTTCTATTGAATGTCATTCAAACTTTAGACACAATGTTTTCCCTCAGTGCAGTTCCCACAAGGCCCTTCCGCGAGCAGGGGTCTGGAGTGGAACTTGGTCAGCCTGTTCGATGTGCAAAAAACGCTGACAGCAGCATCGGGGTGAATCTTTTTTCGGTGGTACTGTCGCTCGAGCTCATGGGACGCCACACTGAGTCCGCTCCCGACCGTCCTACCCATTCTGTCCCAGTGCTGATTCTTGCGGCGCAATCCATGTCCAACCCCATCCCTTTTGTTCTAGTACGGTGGGGAAATTCACTTGTCCCAATATCCCCCAGACTGAGGCGGGCCCACATGTATTGCGCATGCCCCTGCGACGCAGTTGGTATCCATACCACTCTTGCGAGACAATTCCGGCCTACCCAACGGTGATATCTGCCTCAGTGCCGTCTTTGAGAACGTCGGTGAAAAGCGCACTTTGTTTCGTACCAGTTCGCACGCTACAACGTCTCAAGTACTGGTAGAAGCCCCGTTACCGAAGCTACATTGGCCCAGCCTGTCGAAGTTCTTGACCGATTAACTGACCCTACTGAATGTTACTGGCCTGGAGGATTCTCTTTTGGGAACCGCTCTCTCAGAGAAACCAGTTGCCGCCAATGCACTCCTTGGCAGAATTAATCATACATCCTTGCGCGTTACACTGAGGAAAGGACGAGCACGCAACATGATCGCCGTGAATGCGGTGAGTAAAGGTGCGTTGGAGATGAGTGCGGCAGCGTGATAAAGCGAACGGATAGTTGTGGTGAAGGATCGAACAAAACATCGACGGTTAGCTGTACTTCTTGGCATCATTGTTTGTAATAACCTATCTCAACTTGTCTCGAAACCACCGGCATATCGACGCTGCCTCCTGACGAGGGGAAACCCTGAACTTCGCTCAGACGGGAATATTAATACCGACACGCTAATAACTGGCGTTCAATCATGGTCTCACTACCTACCTAACTTGCTTTGACTCGTAATGTCTCCAATAGTTTGTTACATCGTCGAAAGGCTCAACACACCAGCAACAACTCATTTGGGACTCCCAACGTATGGTTCGGTTATATACTATCCAAGATTTTATCGATGTGTACTATCCTAACAGTCTATTTTCCATTCAGTGATTGTATAAACTACGCCTGACAGAATCGTGAATCATGTGCCGCTCCTACTGCGCTTTTAGACCCTTCAAATAGTAATGCGCTCTTCCAAGCATCCAGATTGTAAACGAAAACTTATAGTTGGGGTACGCGAAGAAGCAGTGCCTGCTGGTCAGTCCTACGACCGCTTCTTGCGGCCACGATCCATCCTGTAGGATGGAATCAGCACGTTTCATGGCTCAACTACGAAACTGTTTCTCACCGGGAGTTGTCGTGACATGACCAGATGGACAGCCTTCTCAATGGGTTCCGCATGGGGATACTTGGCGTACATGAGAGCCATGGCTGCCCAACACGTTTGCACAATCTGTGTATTCTCGTGTTCAACCCAACGACGGAGTTCGCAGGCCTGCAAACCGATTACAGACATTGAGCAAAAGTCAGCCATTGATTAAACTGGAAGCGCAGACCTTGTAACTTTCCCCCCAACCTCCGTCCTCCCGTTGTTTTGAAATCAAGAAGTCGCACGCACGTCGGACGGCAGGGCTGTTCGAATAGTATTCTCCACCGAGGGCCAGACCTTCCAATGCAAACTGGGTTGCATAAGTGAAGCAGACCCCCCATGACCCAAACCAGACACCCTCCGGATATTGCGCTTGGTGAAGCCATTTGATCGCATCCGTTATTTTCTGGCTGTTGACACAAATTCAAGCCATGAACCGAAGGAAGAATGGGTACACTTACTTGATTTCTGCGCTCCGATAGTCCGGATAATATTTCTTGAAAATTGACAGGGCCGTTATCACGGAACTCGTACATTCTGGGTAGCCGAACTCAGTCATGATATCCCCTATACAAAGTTAACATCATCACGACAGGATTATTGCTACCCACGTACCAAAGACCTCTGCCGCATTGAACCATTCTAACCAGCCGGGTCCCCTGACAAGTTCGTAGCTTGCATAACTACCATCACCGTTTTCCATCGAAAGCATGGTGTCGACAGCGTCAAAGAGCCTGTCGTCTGAGATAACATGCTCCATTCCTCTAGAGGTTTCTTTAGTAAGGGTGACCGTCTCAGATATCAGGTACACGTACTTCACTTGGTTCTGCAAGTATAAGACCGATTTGAGAGCTTCTGCTGTGCAGTCGCTGAGGGTATAATTCTGTTCCCTCGTGCTGAACGGCCATGCCCCCTTGGTCCGATGACGGTAAGCAGACTTAAAGTACTTAGGATTCTCTCGAATTTGGCATTCATCCAGCCACCGCAAAGCCAATCCGAGACTCTCCTTGTTTTCTGGCTCTTCCGCAAGACCAGTCTCGACGAGTGCTTGGGTAATGAATCCAAGGTCCCAAAGTTGGCTGCCATTCGTCCCAGACATCATCATACCTTCTGGGCAAATCCACATGAAATCGGCACGTTTGATATCATGTCGACGATATGCCTCCGAATCGGGTCCATCGGCGACATAACGACATAGCAAGTTCATCATCTTGGAGACAGCGGTGATAGTCTGATATTCCGTGTTTTCGTCCTCGTATACGATGAGCTTGTAAACGCGGTCCAATGCAGCTTTGCGGACAGAGGGTAAATTGCAGCTCTCGTACATGGATAGTACAGCACATAACGCGTCGAAAATCGCGGTGTGGGGAGAGCAGACATCAACGGCCGCAACGTTGTTCCGCTGAGCTGGCCAGTGTATGCGATGATAGTCGACCGTGTATAATTCCTAAAGACGACGATATTGAGTGTCAAAGTAAAGAAAACACCTTGGAAGCGTACCTGACGAAGGGATCGGATCAAGTCGTTTTCTTCCATCTGGAAGCGAACACCATAGAGATAACTCATTGGTATGCAGACACTGCGAGTATGACACCACCACCTGTGCGGGTGGAATGGAAGCCAATCAGGCAAAAGCCTACAAACATTATGCTAAGTGGATTAAATACTCCATGAATTGTACTGACCATAGCTCGGCAGGAATGGGATTCGATCCTTCCCAGTCATAGACATTGAGAATCGACAGCCAAAATTTTCCCCAAGATGGGGCGCCCGTTGCTCCTCCTACCAAGAGACTCAAATCAGCACGAGTGACACATACGATCCAAGAGGCTCACCTAGCCGGTGAAGGGTACTCCTTGCTTTGACGGCAGCTGGGTGTTCAGCACTCATACCAAGGATTCGCAGTGTCACATAGTTAAGGGCAGTGCCGAACACGGTAGAATGTCCTTCGATGTGTCTATGATGGGGTCAGACCACGCTCACCCTGATCGAACACTGTTACTTACAAGCCCCAGCCTCCGTCCTCGGGATGCGCTCGATTCATGATGTAACGAATCATCTCAAGGCGCTCTTCCTCTTTGAATCCCATACCAGCAATATAGGACCCAATGACAAGACCGGGCAATGTAAACATGAGTCCGCCCAGTTCACCAGCCCAGTGCCCATCATCCGACTGAATATGCTTGTAGAACGTATAACCGTTCCGAGCGGCTTCCAGAGGGGTGGTTGGCCTCGGAGTAGCGGGGAGGTTCTGTCGAGACGGTTGGTGATTATTATTCGCGCGTATAGACAAAAACTTACGAGAGGTTGGCCGGACCAGTACTTGTCTGCGTGGTTCTGGGGCCACTTGTCGCACTCTTCGTCCGTCTTTAAGTAGTGCCAAGTGTGACGGCCGCCATCGTTGACAAGTAGCCTCCAGCGAGAGTAGTCGGTGAAGGGCTCCTTGCCCGACTCCGGAATATTGAGTGGAGAATACAACTTCGCGAGTTGGCTAGGCATGGCGGTTCGGAAAAAAAATCGTGCGAGCGAGTACTCGCTATTTATGTGATCTGCCTGGATTAAACCATATTGCAGGCTCCTTACCACCGCTGCTGAGAGAAAGTTGAGCGGGACCTTCTAACCTTACAATGTCTTAGGAGTCATTTCGGTTCCCGATGATCGTACCGGAGTTTAAATATTATTCTAGTTTAAGCGAGACGAATTGTACCTAAATGAACAACAAATAGCACGTTGCACGGTTTTGTGGCTTGATGCGAGTAAATTCGGTTCGCTTCGTTATATAGGAACACTTCGCAACAGCGCCGGGGCCTTCATCGTGCGGCAGTGGCGGCGAGGCTTGCTGGTGTTGAATTATGCCACTTGCAGTTCTCGTAGGTTTGCCCTTCATCCCCGTTCACAATCCGGGTCGCCCTGCTTAGGGATTGCCTGTCAGTCCTGGGACTCCCGGCCCAACACAGTGGGTACCGAATTGTAACGAAGCAACCTCGTGAACTTCGCGAGGTCATGACACACTCTATTCTATACGGTTACGGTATTGAACTTTGGCGAGGGTCGGCGGGCCCATCAGGTCTGGCACTTTCTCGAATTGCGCAGTTTTATGGCCCACAAGTGTACGCTGAAGGTATTTACTCCTGTCGTGAGTACTGGTGTTCGTTTGGTCCAAGGAAAATGCACCGCGCCGTGCTGAACATGCAACCCTGTGACTGTGAGTGTCTTCCTCCACGGCTGTCTACCGGCGTGATGACGCAGGGCCGAGTACGTGTTAGACGTCATTGGAGCTGGCTCGACCAGTGTTGCCGGGAGGCCATGAGGTGCGGCGAACCTCGGCACCAAATCCAGGAACTTGACGCGCCCACGAACGGTACATTAGTTAGTCATGATAATGGCGAAAACTTACCGTGCTGTGCTTGTATCGTGCGTAAAGCCGTACATACAATTTATCTTACTGGATAAGAAGTTCTCGAATGGTATTATACGTCATGCATAACGTGTTTGATAAGAGACGGGAATAAGATTTGGAAAGAAGCCGCGGAGTTGTGCTGGCGCAATCCAAAGCCCCACTTACGCAAAACTCATTATTTCCGTTGTCTTTAGATTGAATTCACAACGTTTGGTGCCAAACTTTTTGTGCGTGCATGAGTACCGCATCATGACATTCTAAGTGGGTTGCCGAATTGACCGATTTTTCTTATACCGGACTGTGGTTTTGCGTTCGCCCATTCATGTTGTCCGGCGGCTACAATACAAAATTTGTCGAACCTGCGAGGAAACAAGAAATGCCGGCCAGGTGAATACCCTTGAAGGAGACTTTCGGGTCTCGTACCAGACGGTTCTGCTTTCTATACTGCTCGGCCATTGGCCCTCAAGCTTCAGCTACGAGCCTGCTGCCCTTGTACCTCATTATGCACTACCACATGCGCACAGGTTATCGTGGCGACTCCCATCTCGGTCGGTCGTTGGACACTTTGTGCTTAACAGCCTTACCTCGGTGTCTGAGTCATACAGATGAACGGATGCTGTAACCTGTAGTGCCGGAGTCATACAACAGCGGTGTCCCGGTGAAGGGTCTCTTCTCTAACGATTTGTTGGTCTGAGTTCAAGCGTTCCACGCTTCGGGGTTTCGTTGGGTCCGGTGGTTGCTTTGTTACAGTAACCTCAGCTCGTGGAATTCTTCCCGTACAGCTGGAGAAATCAACAGGCCATCATGCATCATGTCTGGTGCACGCTTTGCCAGGGAGCGGTGCCTGCCAGGTTAACAGATTGTTTGGCACAATTTTGACACGTGATCGACGCGTTACTCGTGAGGTCACGTGCACTTCCAATTACAATCGCTTTGTTGAAGACGGCGACGATGGCCCCAAAGAAACACGCCCGCATCGTCGAACATGACAGCGATGATACAGAACCAGATACGCCAAGACCAACTCATCGCCATGGCAGCAAAAGACGTGTCAGCGACGCCCACGGACTCGATACCGACGGTAGTTTTAACTCAGAATCTGGACGCGCCCCACTGAGAACAGTAAACATTAATGACGATGCAGCCGAGAAACGGCGACGGAGAAAAAGTACCAAACTAGCTGTTATCGAGAGCGCAGAAGCTGGGCCTTCCTCGGGCGATAGGGACGTTGGAGAGAGCTCGCGAGCTGCACTGGTAAAACAGAAACAACAGCAGCAGCTGAACTCCGCGCTCCCCCCACCGGTCATAGATGTACCCCGGGATGTCATGAACTCGAATTTCGAAGAATGGATGAAGATGGCCACGGATAATGTGCGGGAAAGCATCGTTGATTAGGCCTACTTCTGACTTTCCCCTAGAAAATAAATGCTGCCAACTCCTGGAATTTCGCCCTCATTGACTACTTTCACGACATGTCTCTCCTTCGAAATAACACGGACAATTCAATCAATTTCCAGCGTGCTTCGTGTACACTTGACGGGTGTGTCAAAATCTGGACAAGTCGTGTTGACAGTGTCGGTACCGAGACTGGCAAGCTACTCAGTAACCTTGCGAATGAAAATGTGGCGGCAGCCGAAGAGGAGGAACCCACTTCCGATAATCCTGATGGCCAAGACGCTTCCCAACCAAAGAAAAAGAAGAAAGCACATCGACCTGACTCTACTCTTGCCAAGGACGTCACTCAACTTCGGAGTAAGAAGATGGACCTCGAATTCCACGTTGACCCCCTGTTTAAAAAGACTTGCGCGGACTTTGACGAGGGCGGTGCCCACGGGCTGCTCATGAATCACCTTGCCATAGGTGTCGGCAATGACGGTGGTCTGCGCGTTGTTTTCGATGCAAGTGACTCCATAGCAAAGGTGGTGGACGAGGAGGGGCCAATACTGGAGCCTGAAGAAGATGTCGACTTGAGCTACCTGAGAAGTTAGTGGTTTGTACTTTTTGCGCGAATCACGCTAAAATGTGAATATTAGGTCTTTTTATTCCCGACCTAGAGATTCTCGAAGCCACAGCAATTGCACACTCTTTGGCGGATTTCTCCTTTGCGCACAACAATATTCCATTAGATGACACGACCCTCTATCGAGAAGATACCCATGTCGAAGACGGCGACGACGGGAATGACGAAGGAGGATTTGACGCTTTTGGCGACAACAACATGTTAGGCGGCGACGATGGCGGCTTCCCTCAAACTGAAGACTTTTTCCAAGGCGACCAAGCGGTGGATGATGACTTTGGAGGTGGCACGCTCGGTGGCGATGACTACGGGAGTGGACACGATGTCTCTCCTGCGGCGGACAACCAACAAGGCCAAAACGCACATCCTGGTCCTTTTGTGCCGTTTGATCCACGTCGAATACCGACCGACCGAGATCTCGTCATGGCCATGACGGATGCGGAGGGCGAGAGCGGCATCATGGGGTACTTTGACCAGAATGTCATGAAGAACTGGGCTGGTCCTGAGCATTGGAAATTGCGTAAAGTCATTCGAAAGCGTAAGTTGCGATGAACTTTTTTCTGCATTCTGACACGCTTGCCCATAGCGGATGCTCCCGATGCAGCTGTCAAGCCACGGCGAGAGAAGAAGGAGGCGTTCAGAATTGATTTCCAGACGCCATCCGAGAAGGATATCAAAACGTTGTCGAACGAGCTCTTTGTTCCTGTGACTCGTGGGGTTGGTATTACCTTGCCAAACTACAGAACGGTCAAGTCGAGTAACAAAAAGGGCAAGCGGAGGAAAGTCAAAGAAGAGAAGCGCGATACACATACTCTCCCGGATGATATGCACTTTTCCAGCAGGCAACTTGTGACGTTATTCTTGAAGCCCAAGTTTTCGGTAGGTATACTAGCTCCTCGTATTCAACCTACACTCACTTCTATTGATGACCACGAAGCTGAAAATGCGAGGACAACGAGTGCGCTTTAATGAAGCTGGAGACGGGGAAGTTGATGAGAACTTCTGGGCACAAGCTGCTGCCGATCAAGCAGCGGGTCGCCTCGCTCAAGAGGAAGGCGACGAGGGTAAGCGTTTGCACTACGAAGCTGACCGCGGTGCTGATTTGCGTCTCAGGTGGCGATGCTCCAATGCCGTTCAACACCCAGTTTTTCAATGACGATGATGATGGCCCAGCATTCGACGATCTTTATGATTGTGACGGTGTTGCGCCAGAAGATGCCGGGGAACAAGACCTTTTGGCAGCGACGCAAGGCATGACCCGTCGTGTCCGACCAGAATCCGTCAACTATGCCAAGCGTGCAAAACGTGTAGATGTCCGGAAATTGAAAGAAAATATCTGGAAAGGTTTGGACATCAAAGATTCCCCAAAGGAAGCACGAGAATACGAAGAGATGGTGATGCGTTTCTCCCACGATATGCCACCCTGTCTTGGCTAAAAATCTTCGTAGGATGTGGATGACCAACCTTCGAATGAGCCCTCGGAAGGGCGACAGTTTAGCCAAGTGATATCTGGCCTCCAAAGGTCGTATCCAGACGACAAAATGGAAGATATCAGTACAAGTTTCTGCTTCATCTGCTTGCTACATTTAGCAAACGAGCAAGGCTTGAAGTTACAAGGCCTACCGAATGATATGCCCGAAGACGTTGGTACCGAGGTGCCGCCAAACGAGGAAAGGTTAGAAAGAGTGGCAGACATATGGAGCTTGAAGGTGCGTCGTCCTGCTCACTCGCTAGATAGTGGGACCGACTTTTATTCTCTTAGGTCTTCAGAGATCCAGATGCTTCGCCTGACGCATGACGAGTAACTTATTTTGTTGTCTAGTGTTTTCATTCCATCTGTGGTTCATCTCTTTGTCCTCCATACTCTTAATTCACCACTGTTTCCAATACGCGGCAATGACAAGTGTAATCACAGTGCAAAGTAGTTGTTTGCTACAAATCTCCGTTGCAAGATGAGAACACTCGATACAACTTTGACACGGCTAAAAATACAGATGGTAGGAAGACCTAACGCTACAGTGGGTACCATATGCATGGCATATAAGAAGCTTGATGAAAAACCGCATTCAATATCAATAGTATTTCCGAACCGCCAACCGTCCACGAACGCCGATGCCTAGTGCAGCCTAGCTTTCCAACGACGCCACAGATTCTCGTGCTTGAGTTGGTTCCGTGCACTCAACTCGAGGTACTCGCGATAGGCCGGCGACGGAAGCTCGATCATGTCCGCTGTTGGGGTGCGAAAGGGAAAGACGACAAGCAAGTCCGATGGGGTGATGCGCGCCTGCTGCACGGGCGACGCTAGAAAAAGGCTCTCGCCAAACGGGGTGTAGGTGTACACGTCCAACCAGCGGTCGTGGTGGTCGTGTGATCGGGCGGCTTGGTCGAAGAGGGTCAGCAAAGGCGTTCTGTGGAGCATGATCCAGGGCTCACATTGGATGACAGTGACTTGTTGTTGGACGATGGCAATAGCGACTGTGCCGTGATGCATGATATACTACAGCAGAGATCGATGCAGAGGACACGAAGAGCGTGGAACAGAGAAAGTGGGCGAGATGACTGCGAGCTGTGGTGTTGCATGGATAATTTTTATAGCTGGTTCATCTCAGCTCTTGTTCTTTGATCAGATTGACAAGAAGACACGAGCAAATGACCTGACTCGGGTCGGTGCGTGTTGTTCGCCGAGTGGATGGCCGCATTTGGAATAACACAAAGGTCCTTGTACTTTACCACCACCCATTGTAACAAACTCGGCAGTGAAGGTGTAGGCTTTGCGGTCTTCTGGACACCACCAACGTCGTTAAACAGGTCAAGTCCAAAGAAGCGAATTCCTGTTGTGCACGGTGCAATACGACAGTCTGAAAATAATATGCAAAGGAGCTAGAGCTCGCGTCGTAGTCGAAACTGAGGCTGCCAGCTTCCTTTGCTCACATGGTGGAGGCTAACTAAAATCAGATCTTCCACCTTGATATGCTGGATCCCCACTCTCCATTTACTATCGGCGTCGACTTCCATCGGTTTGTGCGACATCTCCTGGGAATCCGTCAGGAGGTGAATACTTTGTACAAAACTGTTCTACCTTGATGAATTGGTTTGTAACTTCCGCCAGGTTGCGTGCCAACTTTTCTCTCGTGATCGGATCCTTTGTCTTGCGCCAATTTCGCGATGAAATAGAGCGTTTGAATGGGTAATATCCAGGCCACTAGAATTCAATACCGGAAAATCGCAATGCATCCACAGTTGTTCGGGAACTCACGTTTATCCTGATGGACACGGACGGCCCACAATTCTCTAAGACGGGACCATCCTTGTTCATCAAGCGCTGCACCTTCCTGTTGCGGACGTCCTCAAGTGGAATGCCCCATTCGAATGGTTCCTTGGTCAAGAAAAGAATTGGGGGTGAAAGCTGGACTAACTCGAGGTACCGTTCCTTGTCTGCCTTTGTCAAAGGCCTGTACAATGTTTGGGGGACAAATTTGTCTGATCCAGTGACGATGATAGCCTCCACGGGGACTTTCTTCCACAAGTCGTAGCACTCCTGGGAGGAGCACTGCCGGCTTACTGCCTGCAGAATTATGAGCGATCACCCTTCTCGAAGACAATGAACATAAGTACCACTGGTTGCGGTGAAGGGCCTGCTGAAGGTAAGTCAGACCCAGGTGAAAGCGGGCTGGGGTATGGGATAACCGTTGGTTGATAGTGCGGGATGGAGAGGTGTTGAGGTGAGTGGTCCACACGATGGGTTTGGGTATTATAAAACTCAGTTCTTGGTAGCGTGATCCAAGGCATGATCGGCGCTCTCAGGGTGGCATACTGTTCCGTGATGAGGCCATCCTCATATAACCCATTCCTGTGCCAAATGATATTCGGCGCAATATGGTCCATAGCAGACACAGGGCCACAGAGGGCGGGATTGTTCTGGACGAGACTGTTGTTGGGTATTTTCCAAATATTAGCATGAGTTTGATCTGATGGATTTGGGGATAATATGCTTCGTAGGCGTGACCAAGCCTGGAGCACTGATTCTGGGACCAGAATCAATACCGATTGAATGTAATCTCATAGGAGTTACCTGGAAATATTTTGCTGTCCTCTCAAGGGGAGGCTTTGCAGCGGGGTCAGGAAGGGTACAGTTCCCCACACCATCGAAAAGCGGTTCACACGCGTATGGCGTACAACTATTGCTCATGGAAGAGATCGAGTGGAGTCGTTATGAAAGGTGGGAACAGGAAGGACGGATGAGAGGGTCTCCCAGAGCTTTATATCTGCCACATCAAACCCGAGAAGGAAACACTCCAACCATGCAAAACAGTAATACTTGGCGCAGGAGCTATGCAGGAGGCTGCGGGAAAAGACCTCATTGCAACTACGTGTGTGTTCTGCTTGAGATCCCTGGCCAGAAGGGAAGATTGTCAATCCTCGTCCAATTTTGGTTTACTTCTGATCCTAAGGATGGCTGCTGTACAGTTCCTGTGACTTCTTAGCAAATGCGAGAAGCGCCATAGGCCTAAGCATCAACAATAACGCGTGACCAAATGCAATTGCCAGGTTGTGAGATAACCGTAGCCCAGAATCTGACCACAGCCTGGCGGTAACTACATTCTGACTATGGAATGGCCGGAAGGCTACTAAATTGGGTGATTTGAATTTGAGAGGAACAGCAGATCTCAGCGGAAAAATGCTGAACACGGACGTGGACGAGAGAAACGAATTATAACGTAGCAGCAAGCCTCCAGAGCAACTGGTAGAAGCATGATGGCGTCTTCATGATAATTTATTCCTTAACTGAGACGCAGGCTGGCACGGGACGGAAACAAATCTTGTCCGGTCCCGGTCTGTGCCTCTTGGCTTTCATTTTCAATCAAGGACAGCGGCACATGGACACGGAAATCACTAACTGTATGCATGACGACGAGCGTCCGAGCGCTGAGCACTGAGCATGTACACTGGATGACAT
>JBBPUG010000525.1:0-20603 GCA_038094535.1 Tubosaeta aff. alveolata | reverse complement strand
GGAAATGACAACGTGAGGAAGTCATTGGAAGGGGAAAGGTGAGGAGACGAGACGACAGTTTGAGATACTACTCAGAGAAAGAAGTAAGTCTGAGAGATGAAGGTAAGAGTTATCACCCGAAGGGAACGTTGAGAGCCTCAAGAGAAAGTCGTGGTTGACGACGAGAAGAGGAAGAACTGAAAGGAACAATGAGAGAAGGGTTCACAAGAGAAAGAAGAAGAAAAGAATCGTAACAAGATCTATGCACACTTCCATTTCCATTACAGTCTGTGTATAAGGCTGTGTATGTTTCATCTTTATTATTCTTCCATTCTGCCACACTTCATGTGTGCCTCATGTTTCTCTTATCTTGGCTGTGTCCACAGCTTTACATGCCTTTACCTTATACTTCTCATTTCCGTGCTATGCATGGCTATGCATTCTTATCTATAGGGTTGAGGGTATGCCATATTAGTGACTCATCAGGTAGATCCAGTCATAACATGTACATATAGTAGAAGTAGTATATAAAGCCAGAGTGGCTTGCTGGGATTCCTCCCCAGTCAAGTTCACTTTGGAGTTTCTCCTTCATTGGTGTGTCCTCTGAGTGATTTCCCTCACTCTTTGCAAAGACTGCCACTACAATTGAAGTCTTCATGTTTGAACTATGGATGTTGACGTCTACAGTTTCACTCCTCTGAAGTTGTTTGAGCATGTATGCTGAGTGCGGGACGCCTTCTTTCATTTTGGGACATGTTTTGGGACATTTTTCCCATGGAGGCATGAGATGTAGCATGAGAAGGTGGTTTGTAGCAACGAATGGTCGATTTCTGCTAGGAAGTGGGACCAGTCAACAGGAAAAGTGACTGTCTGCATCTTGTCACGAAGCTGGTGAATTCGGGCAGTATCCTTGTCGTTGAACTCCTCCATTGTGTCGGCAATGCGGGAGAGAAGGTGTTGGGACACAATGTTGAGCAACGATGTGACAGACTAGACAGACAATTCAGGGAATAGCTCCTAGAAAAGGTGAATCGCAAGCCCATTATTGTGTTAAAGTGCTAAATAGGGGCAGCAATGCCCAACTCAGAATGCGCTGCAAGTACTAAGCACAACTGAGGTGAGATGAAGAAGTCAGAAGGGTTAAATAGTGACGAGGATATGTGCTCGCTAAACTCTGGAAAGGTCCGGAACGAGATAGGCAAAACTAGGCGCACTGCTTTGGGAACTAACAAAGGGCGCAGTAGTGCGCATTCAGAGGGAGTAGGAGCGCCACCAAGCGATCGGCATGAGGTATGACTATACTATAATAGGTATAAGTAAGTCTGAAAGAAGTAGGATGAGAAATGAGCGAGAAACGACCAGAGTTGGTCTCTGTGCGAACTCTGAAGATGTCTGGAGTTATACTTTGACACATTGAATAGAGAGGCACTTACTCCACGTGCAGCAAAAGGGTTGTCGGAACTGAGGTCGAAATTAAACTGTCTGCTGTCACCTTTGAGGAATAGGAAGAATCGGATTGACCTGATGTCAATCCAGGCTACATCCCTGACTGTGATATGATGGCCACCAGAGAAAGTAGCTTTTTTGAACAAAGAGGCAGAAAGCTGGCCTCAAGAAAAGATGTTGTGGCCGATGTCACGTTGCAGAAGATTTGTAGTGGCATCATGGATAGAGATAATGAATATTACATCAATTTCTGAGCAATTTGTTGCTGCCTGGGCTAGCTTGTGCTTCATGATTGGTATTGTTTGCCTGGATCCACATTCGCTGACCCAAAATGGCCGCTTGAACCAAGATTTTGAAGAAATGTCAAGATGGAAGTCAGGTGTAACATCTTCACCTTCCCCATCACTTTGAATCTCAGAGTTTGAGGCAATATCCAGCGACACATAGGGATGTCGATAGGGTGCTACGAAAGCCCTAACACAATTTGCAAAGAACATCATTGTACATTCATGGGCCGGGGAGGGAGCTGTTGCAATCAGTCGAGAATGTTCAGCGTTGTAAAATAGCCTGTAGGGATATTTCAGTCTGAGACGTCGATGAGTAGGGTTCAAAAGAACTCACTTGGGAAGTGTATAATATCTCATCTCGTACACTATGAATTCAAATTCTGCAGGAATAATGTGTTGAAAGGCAGAGGGGCAAAGCCCATACCAGAGGCAAGTGCAGATTATAGACACTCGTAGATAGTACTCACTTAGAACATTGTGGTTCGAGTACATGTCTTATTAGAACTCAGCAGTTGAGTTCAAACTTATATACTACAAGTATACACGTATTATATAATATGAATCATCACATGACTGTGAGAGCTAAGCTCAACGATTAGATTGTGATTCATTCAACACTCCCTCATGCTTAGTATGTGTAAGTATGTGCAAGCATAAGAGATAAAGTATATAAATCATCCACTCTATTTAGGCAGGAAAAGAGATTAACCCAAGTTGAGATCTAAATTTCTCAAACTTAACATATCCCAGATTCTTTGTAAAGATATCTGCTGGGTTTTCATCACCATCAATATAAAAGATCTCAATGTCTTTATTGATGATGGCATTGCGAATAGAATGGTATCTAATGCGGATATGGCGTGTAGCCCTTTTATTAACAGGATTTTGTGTGGTAAAAATCACACTCTGATTGTTTGCACAAAGAGGTATCGGCTTGAGGTTATACCCAAGTTCTCCGAACATCTGTTTAATGCCTATAATTTGATTAGAGCAAACAGACATTGAAATATATTCAGCTTCAGTGGATGAAGTAGCAGTGACCTTTTGAAGGTGTGAATTCCACATGAATGCTGCATTCACAAGTTTCAGGAAATATCCTGTCTGTGAGTGTGATGCTTTGCCCCAATCTGAATCCGAACAGCCGACTAGGCCGGATCCACTCTTTCCATCATACATGAGAGCTAAGTCTCAAGTGTCAATCAAATATCAACAGATGTAGAGGGCTCTATCCAGGTGTTCCCTGGATGGATTGGCAGATTGTCATGCTAATTGCCTAACAGCAAAGGCGATATCGGGACGAGTCCCGAGCATCAAATATAATAGGGAACCTATGACCGTCTGGAAACGCGTCCGTAACTCAGGGTCAACAGGTTTTTCATTCTTGTCAGGAACGTATCCCTGTGGTAGTGGCATGCATGCAACTTTGGCATTTATCATACCACAGCACTTAACTACTGTATCAAGATATTCGCTCTGATCTAAAAAGATCCGGCGATTAGTTCGATCACGGTGTATTCTCATTCGCAGAAATTTGCAAGTTTCGCCTTGATTGCGGCAATCCCATTTATTCATGAATTTTTGTTTGAGTTGATCAACTTCTTTGGGGTTTGCACCGCAGAAAATGCATCATTGACATGTACAATGACATAGATCTTAGATCTTTGATAAACATATACTCCGGCTTTGGAGTAAATGGACTGGAAACCTAGTTCCATCATGGATTTTTTAAGTTCCTTCCACCATGTAATACCGGCTTGCTTAAGGCCATAAAGTGTGTGTCTTAGGTGGAGGACTTTGCCTTTGTATTTGGGTGAAGCAAACCCTTCAGGCACTTCCATGTAGATTTCTTCTTCCAATGGACCATACAAGTAGGCGGATCGCACATCTAGTCCAGTAATGTACCAATCTTCTAGAGCAGTGAGTGCAAGCATCATTCGCACAGTCTCAAATCGGACAACAGGAGAGAAGATCTCATCAAAATTGATTCCCTCAATTTGAGAGAAACCTTTCGCTACAAGGCAAGCTTTTTTTCGACCATCTGGTTTTACATCAAAAACCCATCGATTCCATATAATCTTTCAGTTGGTTGGACAATCTACCACCTCATAGACCTTTCAATCTTTGAGAATTTGTAATTCGGCCATACAGGCCTCTCTCCAGAGCTTCTGCTCTGTGGGTGGTAGTGTGAGGATGTCTTTATAGGACCATTTGTGATAATTGGGTTTAGATTCATCACTGCCATATGGTATGGCATGAGCACAAAGATAATTGGCCAAATTGACTCCCCCTTCGTGGGTTAGGCATTCAATCTCCTCCTTAGAATCAGAGGGAAGAGGGGTCAATGGTTCCAAGGGATCATCAGAATAAGTCCCTGGAGCAGGAGATGGCGGCAAACCACCGGGAATATTGGGCTCAGATTGCCCAGTAAGCTCCTTCCATTTGGAGGTGGACTCTATGTCCTTAACCTGTTTGGTGGGATTTCTCCATTCACCATAGATGTTCCCGGGCCTCATTGGGACTTTATGTTCACGTTGGGAGCGTCTCAAAAGGGGCGGTGGAGCATCATTAATTGGTACTCTCCGAGGAGGAGTACAAGGTTCGGGAAGAGGAACCGGACTCGGAGTCCTTGGAACAGGTTCCTCAAGATCTACCGGTGCATCATGCACAGGGATCGGATTTTTATGAGTAGAACCCTCCGGAATTTCATTATTGGAGGGGCATTGATCATCCGCAGTATGTGGGGATTGGTGTGGAGTAGACACAGGTCTATGTGGCTTGGCACCAGCACACTTAGGGAAGAGATGCTCGTCAAAGATGGCATATGCAGCAGTAAAAAGTGTATTAGATGGCTGCATGAACACCATATTGACGTCATTTGTGGGTGAAACACCCAAATAGACCATCAGCTGCGAGTGAGGGGATAACTTTCTGTGCTCACATTGAAAAGGGGCAAGGTGCACATATGCGCCACAACTGAATACACGAAGATGTGAAATATCGGGTTGTTCTCCAGTTAACAACTCCATAGGAGTTTTCCAACGCAATCGGGCATTCAGTGTACGATTGTACACATGTGAGGCATGATAAATTGAAAATTCCCAATAGGATGGGGGCAAGCAAGCGTGAAGACGCATTGCTTGTGCTTTGTCCATTAAGGTATGTATGTGCCTTTTGGCGCGACCATTTTGCTGTGGTGTATGGGGAGTGCTTTGATATATGTGAATACCTTCATTTTGAAGCATTTCATCAAAAGCCTTTGATTTGTATTCTCCTCCAGCATCAGACATCCAGCCTTTAACTTGGCTTTTGTACTGAGTCTGGACATATTTGAGAAATTGTTTGGTGGTGTGAATAGCACCATCTTTGGTGCGCAACACTATCAACCAAGACATTGACGTAAAGTCATCATAAAAAATAATAACATATTTGCTCTTATGATATGATTCCACTTCAAAAGACTTGAGATCCGAATGGATCAACTCAAAGGGCTCAGCAGCACACTTCTGAGTGTGTGGAAAAGAGCGATTAGATTGTTTGCCCAGCTGACAGCCAGGACAAATGCACTCTTCCACTGGTATGTTTACTGCGGGAAAATCTTTAAGATGTTTTTTGCTGGCATGGATCACTTCTTTAGAGGGGTGACCTAGTCTGTGGTGAAGCAGATCGTAATTGATCATCTGTATATTGAGACTTTCTTTGGTTTTAACAACTGGTGTGTGAACAAAGTATAAAGTAGTGCTGGGATGAGTATGAAACTCAATCGTAACTCGTTTTTTGCGCCAATGATAAAAGGTAATAAAACCTTCCCAGTTTTGGACATTTAAATGCCTGTCCTTCAGCAATGTGCCCATAGACATGAGTTTAACATTTGATTTGGGCATATAGATCATAGGCGATAATCGCACTATAGATCCTTTCCACTGTTTAATAATAACCGTTCCTTCACCCAAAGTTTCTGCAGGACCATTAGCGGTCTGAGCCATTTTTGGCTTTGGATATGCTTTATATTTGACAAAGTCCTCAAATTGATATGTGAAATGCAACGATGCTCCAGAATCAAGGAGCCACATGTCATTAGGGATTCCACTATGGAAGTTTGAATATATGCAATTGTCACACAGAACTTCAGGTTCTGGTTTGCTATCACACTCATTGGATGATGACACAACAGATTTATTGTCCGAATCACTATCTACCCATGACATGAACAGACTATCTACATCCAACTGTGAAATCAGACGTGAGTCAATGAGTAGTTGTGTGAAGGAATCAACAGACCTTGGGTCTTCATCAAATTCGAAGAATTCATTGAAGAATTCTTCTTTGCGTCCATCACACAAGTAGTGGTCATACATACTGGCGAGAGCAGTAAATTGTGAATCGTCATGAGACGACTCCTCCCCCAGTGAAACAGTATTGCTATCCGGGGAGACAGGGACATTCACAAATGCATGACATGCACTGCGAGGAATAGTGGGAGCAGTGGTGGCGGCAAGAGGGATGTGAACACGCGGAGCATGATCAGACAGAGTAGAGGGAGTGCAAGGAGATGGTGCAAGAGGAGTGGTGACTTGGAGAGGAGGAGAAGGGACTCAAGGCAGAGTGGGGGTCTGGTAAGGAGAAAGTAAATGTGCTGGAGGAGTCACCAGTGATATTAAATCCTCAAGTTCCGATAAATCCTCGATATGTGCCAGCGGGGTCAAGGTGTCGATGCACTCCATCAGATGAAGGCGCTTGAGAGGAGGACCAGATAAATCCAGGTTGGCGTTTGCAATGGGATCGAGAGTGTGCACAGTCTCTATTGTAGGGATGGCGCCGATCCGGTGAGCCAGCACAACAGAGTGCTGGGTTTGAGGAAAAGCGGAGGGGCCATAATGTGCAGCTGCAGGGATATGAGCAATGAGCCGGGGATCAGCAGCAGGATAGGAAGGCGGGACAGAGGCAGTAAAGGCGAAAGAGGCAGCCCCTTCATTTGCAAAGTGAGTGGCATGCTGTTGTTGACGGTGCTTACCATGTTGAGAGCAGTTGCCATGATGCGTCTGGGGCTTCTCAGAGGCGTCCGGCACCTGCTGTTTTGACCGATCTTTGTCTTTTGACGACCCTGCTTAGTTCGGCTTATTCTGTTGCGAACCTCCTTGTTGATGCTGTTGCTGGTTAGCAAAGGTTGGGTCATTGGGCTTACACTTAATCGCAGTAATGCAATTTGCTTCAGCATGTTGGCCTGCTGGCTCCAAGAATTATTGTTGTTGGCCTGACGGCCATGGGATGGACGATTGTCTGTGTTATGTTGTTGCCATGCGAGGATGGTGGCTTCTTCGAGTTTTTCCATGGTGACGAATAGATCACCAGGATGCTTGGCAGTCCTGGTAATGACAACTTCTTCTTCTTCAGCTGTCTCTCCTGTCTCCTTGGCCTTGCCATGCTTTTTCATCTTTTCTTTCGGAACAGTGATGGTGACAGTTTGCTCTCTTGAAGAATCCATTGATGAGATATTCATTATGTGGGCGATGACGTTCATATAGGTGGGGAGTTTTGACATTACGATCATCACCTGGATGCATTCGTCGATGGGGTATTGAAATTCAGCAAGACGAGTGAAGCAAGCAGTAAAGGAGGCAAAGGCGGGAGAGGGATGTGAGGATTCAGGAATGGTGGTGTCCATGAGCACCTTAAACTCGGAATAGACAGTTGCAATCATCAGTTTTGAAAATTGATTTTTGAGGGTGTCCCAAAGGGTATGCATATGGTCTACATCTTACCATTGCTTGCGAAGGGAGGTGTCCATCTTAAGAATGATAGATCTAATGGCCTTTTGATTATCTTTTGTGTATTCATCATCGGTCAACTGACCAAGACAGATGTGAAAGAGACCTTGGGATTGAAGGTAAGCCTTCATCTGAGGACGCCAGGTCAGATAGTTGGGACCAGCGAGAGTAGGGAGGGACAAGAAGGTAGAAGAAGTGCCAGAGATCTTGGAGGACAACATATTGATAGGATAGGCTTGGTGGAAGAGGCGTGAGCAAAGAGGTAAGATTGTCTAGAGGATGACACATCAGTTATGATTAATACAATGTAAGAAAACGTGCAGTCAGTGCCTGTGACAAGTACCAGCATAGTGACCCCTTAGGATCTCTAGCTTTTCGCACATCATGGGCATAAATATGCACACAAGACAGCAGGTACAACGCACAAACTTCGGGCATAAAAATGCACACAAAGCGGCAGTCAATCGCACGATGAGCAGGCGTAAAAATGCACACATCTCACAGCATACAGAACGAGCAACACAGCAAGCTGCAGGGCTCATAACCTGTTGAAAGGCAGAGGGGCAAAGCCCATACCAGAGGCAAGTGCAGATTATAGACACTCGTAGATAGTACTCACTTAGAACATTGTGGTTCAAGTACATGTCTTATTAGAACTCAGCAGTTGAGTTCAAACTTATATACTACAAGTATACATGTATTATATAATATAAATCATCACATGACTGTGAGAGCTAAGCTCAACGATTAGATCGTGATTCATTCAACATAATGTCATCGAACGTCTGCATGCAGGGTTAGATCACATGACGATCATATGACAAGGTTGACTAACTATGGTTTCAATGAACCCACTTCCAATGCACTCAATGATTGAAAGGCAGTGATCGACGTTGATAGTTGTAA
This sequence comes from Tubosaeta aff. alveolata, assembly GCA_038094535.1. Classification (NCBI taxonomy): domain Eukaryota; kingdom Fungi; phylum Basidiomycota; class Agaricomycetes; order Boletales; family Boletaceae; genus Tubosaeta; species Tubosaeta aff. alveolata. The sequence goes on along the minus strand of JBBPUG010000525.1, from coordinate 12,220 downwards.
CAGCCTGCTCAGACGAGGGCACAATACTGGGTGCCGTGTTGCAAGGAGCTGCTGGCCCCATGGCTTCCTCCAGTAGCATGGCATCGACGATGGTGTGGCAATCCTTTCTGAGGGGTTTGTCTGGATTGTCCTTCTTTCCTGCCTGGTCAGTCATCACTTGTGTAGACAATTTCAACGGAACATGTTTTTTGGCCTGGACACTGTACCATGTGATGCTGGCTGAGCAGCTAGAGCTTCCCACCAATGTAGAGGGCCTCTTGTGGGATATAGCAAGCATCTGGGTGAAAGAAGTCATCCCGGGGTCAAGAGAGGCAGATGTGGGCTCATTCAGCACCCAGTGAAAAAGAGATATGGTGAGGTGGGGTTGACTATGCCTGCAGAGACAATGCGTGGCATGCAAGCAGCTATTGTTATTTCCTTTCTGTTTCATAAGAAACATTTGCCAGTACAACAAGCCTGGGCCTGTCAATCTCACTGCACCTTTCTTGACCCCAAGATAACTTCTTTTGCCCACCCTGTACAATGTTCACTATATAATGGCAGGTGAGGAGAGATTGACTGGTGCATGCCAGTGCACTGAGTCATCCGTACAAGCATCGGGGATTCCTCGCACATGAAAGTACTCTCTCAGTGAGAACCCATCTGATGCTCACTCTGGAACCATAGAGACTCTTTTCATTGTGAATTACCCTTCATCAACAAGTCCTTCAAGTTGCTGCAGCCAACACTGCACACAGCGGTATTCCACATACTGTACTGCAAGATTTTTGAGAAAGGATGGCTGGGTATATACCCTCCAATGTTCCCATCTGCCCCCTCTTGTGTTCTTAGATGTCATTTTTAGGGGAACGATTCATCCGACGACATGTTGGTCACATACAGGTACACCTTCACACCCACTCGTCCTTTCCCAGTCCGCTTTCCTTATGTTTGCTCTTCACCACCCAAACCAGTACATCTTCTGAGGAAAGCACACCATTGTTGCATGGAAGAACCCAGCACAAGATATCCCCAGGCAGATACAGACTGATTCCATGCGCACTGTCGATCATATCACTTTTCACTCTCAACCTCATTCTGCACCTTACACACTATCCATTTACCATGAACGCCATCCATCAAGATCGGGAGAGAATGCTTCTAATCTGTGCATTTTGAACTGAGACATGTCTAGGGAAATGTGGGGAGATTGACAACACCAATTGCCAGCGAAGATACATCTATTGGTATTGATGCTTCCATGCTACCTTGTCGTTTCCTGGGATTTTTATCTATATATCTCTTGGCCTGTGCACAAAGACAATACAAGTGCACCCCCCACCGCAATTATGACAACAAGGCAAGGGTGATGCAGTGGGACCACAACGATAAAGCTAGCACATGCCCATCACCATGACAAAGTGGGCGATGGCAGCATCAGTGCATGGTCACCACCACAGGGATGACATGGTGAGGGCGATGGAGGTACGTGTCCCCACCGCTACCACTGCCATGTTGACAAAGCTCCTAGGGTGTATTTGCTGCCACTGCAACAGAGGGAGGCAAGGGTGGCATGCCCATAAATGACCATGACGACGGCAAGGGTGGAGTGAGGGCATGCCCTCAACAATGCCAACAATGAGCAAGCGGGAGCAAGGTGGCACACATGTATGTGCCCCACTATCATCACCATGTTGGCAAGGCAGAAGGGTGACACCAGGGTGCACCCAATGAACACAGTGCAGCTGTGTGGTCTACCACCTTGATGGTTAGGGACTGTACATTGTCCACCCCATGACTGACAGGCTCAGCAATTGGGCTTATGATTGAACATACCTTGTCCAAATGCTTCCAAGGACATCGAGCCCTTGCAGCACCTTCATGAGAGCTCATCTCTTGCATTCCTCTCCACCACTTGTCAGATTCTGTGTGCCCTACTTTACCTTCGTCTTGGGATTCATTGCTGATGGGGCTGGGTATATTTGTCTTGTTTCATCTTCGTGATGCTGACTATATCATGCTACTACTAACAGCAGGCCTTTCATTGTCCGCACTGTGTCATCACTAATGTGTGGGCTTCAACCGTTCTGGACTCTCACATTCTCCTTCAGTAACATTCTCAACCACTGGCCCTTGCAGACTCAAAGAACCAACTGACAAGCACCCTCATTTTGTATCCCCTTCTGGTGGTGCTTCGAGCAGTTGACATTGTCCCTGCACTTCCTAGGCACTCATACCAAAAATGAAAGCAGCAGCGCTCTTGGTGAGCCCTCTCTCATGTTCATTTGAGTCACTTGTACTGGTCACCGTCAGATACAGTTTCCGCACTGCTCACAAGAAATGCGGTGCTTACGATTGCAGCTTTAGGTGTCCGCTCAGCCACAAAAGCTTCAGCGGCTTCCCAGGCATGGCCAACCACAGATGATTGCAATGTCACAGAATCCATCTTGACTAAGGGAAAGGAGCCAAGGCCAAACTTTCTCAGATTTCCCCCCACCTCTCCTTTGCTTCATTCCTTCCTGTTTATTTTGTTCTGCACTGCTCATTACACATCTTTGTCAAAGTATGACCTTCAGACAACTCCGGAGTTACACACATGTTAACTTCTGATGTTTCTCTCCTATTCCTCACTCTACCACTTTCAGACTTACTTATACCTATTATAGTATAGTCATACCTCGTGTCGTTTGCTTGGTGGCACTCCTAGTCCCTCCAAACATGCACTACTGCACCTTTCATTTTCCCTGATCCGGCGCACCTATTTTCACCTATTCCACTCTGGAGTTTTCCAGAGCTAAGCGCACACTTGTCTTCAACACTATTTAATTCTTTTTGATCCCTCTCTCTCACCTCAGTTGTGCTCTGTAATCGCAGCACAGTCTGAGGTGAGACCTCTTTTAATCACTTGACATCTTGTATTTACCTTACCTTAGTTGGGCAATTGCTGCCCTTATTTAGGTGAATATAGTTGTGCTCTATAATCACAGCACAGTCTGAGTTGGGCAATTTCTGCCCTTATTTAGATACTTTAACAGGTTATGAGCCCTGCTAGCGCACACTAGCACAAACTCCATGACCTCACACAACTCTGCTTACACAGCGTAATCATTACTGCATCTCCAATGCCCTCTGAAAACTCCTTGATCGTAGAATGCCCCACTCTGCTCGGACCTGAAATTTTCCAAGTATGGAAACTACACATCTCCGCCAAACTCTGCAGAGAAAAAGTCCTTGGAGTTGTACTTGGCACAGATATCTGCCCAGCCGCTGGTACCTCCATCTCCACAAAACCCCAAAGCTCCACTTCCGTCACAATCAGCTCAGGAGACGAAGTCCAAAAATGGACTGAGTGAGATGAAAAGGCACATGGTATTATCCAGGATCACATCTGTGATGCCATTCTTCTCCAGACGGAATCCTACACCTCCGTCAAAGACTTGTACGATGCACTCCTAGAACTTTACCAAAAGTCGGATCTCCTTACCACTCCTATTACCAACTATTCGCATCGGAGTGGGATGGAAAATCCAACATCTCTGAACACATCGCATCCATTCGTACACTGGAGATTTGACTAGCAGGAATGAAGTACGTCATCGACCCCAAAATTCTCCCATTCATTCTCCTCCATTTGCTCCCTAAAACCCTGGAGTGGAGCACCTTCACATTGTCAGTCATCAACACCATTGATGAAAGCAAGCTCTCCTTCAACTCCATCGAAACCCGCATTCTCTCCGAGAAAGGCTAAAACTCTCTGCAAAAATCAACTCCGCTCACTCCACCACATCCAAAGAAGAGCGAAAGAAGAAGAATGCAAAGTACTGCAAATACCACCAAACCAATGGATATGGTATGGAGGAATGCCAGAGTTCGAAGTGGTGGCCACAGGAGCTAAAGGAGAAGTACAAAAAGGAGAAGGCAAACACAGCAGAAGGAGATCCCAATCTGGACACTAAACCGCCGGACAAGACAAATGTAGCTAGTGCTCATGTAGATCATGCCTTATACAAACACATTCAGGCCTACGTCTCGTCCAATCTCAAGAATTCGCCGGAGAAGACCATTATTATCGACTCCGGAGCAACATCACACATGGTACCCCATCGAGATTGGTTCTCCACATACTCCAGACTCTCCCCCACGCGTCCAGTCCAATTCGGCGATAACTCCATTGTACACGCAATCGGAATAGGAACAGTAATCCTCTGCTCAAGTGTTGACAAACACCACTATGAAATCACCCTCAGTGATGTCCTACATGTACCAGAATTCGCATTGTCTTTGATCTCCATACCCAAACTGTCAAAATTAGGATTCTGCACATCATTCCCAGGGATGTCAAACTCCTGCTCCGTAAGGAAAGGACACCACACTGTCATGCTTGGACATCACAAGAACGGACTGTATCATGCTGCAGTAACTCCGATATGTACTCCGGATTCCAGCCTAATCTCCATCAACATAAACACTTTGCACCACCGATTAGGACACATCTCCATACCATGAATTCAAACAATGGTACAAAAAGGCCAACTGCGGGGCATCAACAAACTCACCAGAACACTGGATTTTTGCAAATCATGTACCATTGGGAAACTAAAGAAACTACCCTTCAAATCACATGAGTACCTGCACACCTCAGCTCCTCTGCAAATGGTACACACAGATGTCAGAGGTCCGATATCCCTGAAATCCCGTGAGGGCTACAGATACTGGCTCTTAATCATTGATGACTACAGTCGATTCCCATGGATCTATTTCCTTAAGCACAAAAGCGATGTCCACGACACCTACCTCCATTGGAAGTCCGATGTCCAAAACTTCCTCTGCACAGAAATCACCACAGAATGCCTTTTGGACCTACATGTCCAGTTTATCCGAAGCGACGGTGGAAGCAAGTACACAAATAAAGACTTCAAAGACGTACTCAGGAGTGAAGGCACATTCCTAGAAACCTCCACACCATACACTCTGGAACAAAACAGACTGGCTAAATGCATGAACCAAACACTAACACTCCTTGCCAACTCCATGCTCAAGGACTCAAAACTTCCATAGTCCTTTTGGACAGATGCCATGTCCACTGCCACATACATCTCTGCCCAGAGTCCAACCTCTGCCTTGAACAGAGATACACCATACCACACAATATTCAAGCAACCAGTCAACTCCACCCTATTCTGGCCTTTCAGATGCATTGGATATGCCTTAATCCCAAAAAAGCAGCAAAAAGGAAAATTCCGAGCCCACGGACAAAAGTGTGTCATACTTGGCTACACACAAGGACAGCAAGCATACAAACTTCTAGACCTAGAGCACCAGACCATCATCTCTAGTCAGCACGTCACTTTCGATGAAACCAATACCATCTCCAACTTCGAAGCCACTCCTTGGATTTGTGCATCTGAGGATCAGTGGAAGGGACTCAACATCCATCCAGTATGGACATCTGAAACAACTCCGGACGAGGAGGACAATGAGCAAGCCGCAACACCCCTTCCAGCTTCAGTGGGAGACATTCATGACCCAGATGAAGTTCTTGACCTAGCAGACAAGCTCAGCCAACTCCACCTCCAACCTCCAACTCCTACACCAACTCTGTCACAAACTCCGGTACACCCTCTTGCACAGATGGTCGGAGGAGTTCACAGGGGAAGCCATGTGCGAAAACCTGCAAACAGAAACCAGGATTATCAATGCACCTTAGACAAGGAAGCACAATGGAAACAGGGAGGCCATGAAGACTCCACTGAAGAAGCTAAGATCGAAGACACTCTGGAACCTACAAAGTCCGATGAAGGAACCTCCAATGAAACTCCTGATGTACCCGGAGCCTTCTGCAGCTCTGATCAACTCCATGATCACATCTTCGCTGGAATCGCCCATGGACCTATGGAAGAAAATCTCCCAAAGACCATAAAAGAAGCCTACCAACATCCAGATGCAGATAAATGGAGATCCGTGGTGGAGGAAGAGCTCCTCAGCCTCAACACTAACCATGTATATGAAACAGTTCCACTCACCACCGGAGTAACTCCGATTACCTCCAAGCCTGTTTTCCAGATCAAACACAATGAAAACAGAGATGTGGACCAATACAAAGTCCAGATTGTCGCACAGGGCTTCATCCAAAAGGAAGGCATAGACTATAAAGAGGTATTCGCTCTAGTCGCAAACCTCGACTCCGTATGGACCATCGTGGCCCTGGCTGCAAAATACAATCTGGAGTTGGACCAAATGGACATCTCTACCACATATCTAAATGGAGAACTGGAAGAGGAACTGTACCTCCTACCTCCGGAAGAAGTACCCATTCAACCCGGATACTGTTGGTGACTTCAGAGATCATTGTACGGACTTAAGCAGGCAGGCCGAACATGGAACAAAACACTAGACAAAAAGTTAGGAGAACTCAGCTTTACCAAACTAAATGCTGAAACATGCCTCTACGTCCTCCGAAAACAAAATCAGGTCTGTTTCCCAGTCATATATGTCAACGATCTACTTCTTGCTGCCAGCACACAAAGCTTTATGAACTCCGTTAAATCATCGCTATCATCCACTTTCAAAATGCATGACCTCAGAGAAGCAAAATTCATCCTAGGAGTTGAAGTCCAATGTAACTGAAAGCTCCATACCATCTCCTTGTCACAAACCCAATATGCGCAGACTGTCCTTCAGCCCACCGGGATGACCAACTCTACTCTATGTCAATCTCCTATGCTCCACAGCCTGTCGCTGCCCACAAACGATCTGGAGGACAATTCCACAATACTGGAGATGGTTATCAATGGAATCAAGGTGTCGTACCTAACAGTGATAGGTTCACTCATGTACCTTATGATGGGAACACAACCGGACCTTGCGTATTCCATTGGAATCCTCAGCCGTTTCAGCTCTGCCCCCAAAAACTGTCATTGGAGTGCCACAAAACGTGTTCTCCATTATCTCCGAGGCACCACAGACATGGAACTCTGATTCAATGGAAACGAAGTGTCACTGGACATGGACTTTCATGGTTTCTCAGACGCTGGATGGTCACAAAACCCTAACAACTCCAGGTCCATCTTCAAATATGTTTTCATAAACAATCAAGGTGCCATCTCCTGGTCCAGCAAACTGCAGAGTATGGTTGCCCTATCCTCAACCGAATCGGAGTACATTGGACTCAGCAACGCAGGACAACACCTCACATGGCTCTGGACCTTCTTTGAAGAAATTGAACACCCACAGACTGGACCAACCACGCTTCATTGTGACAACCAAGCCACAATCATCTTATACCGGGACCCACAGTTCCGTGCTCGGACAAAACATATCCAACGGAAATACCACTTTGTCCAAGATGATCTGGTTGGAAAAGGAGAAGCTGTGGTGCAGTACGTCCCTACTGGAGACATGGTAGCTGATATCCTCACTAAGCCACTACCTCGTGAGCAACATTGGAAGTTCGTAAGGGCCATGGGTCTACGACTGTGCTTGAGTGGGAGTGTCAAAGTATGACCTCCAGACAACTCCGGAGTTACACACGTGTTAACTCCAGACGTTTCTCTCCTATTCCTCACTCTACTGCTTTCGGACTTACTTATACCTATTATAGTATAGTCATACCCCATGTTGTTCGCTTGGTGGTGCTCCTAGTCCCTCTGAACACGCGCTACTGCGCCTTTCATTTTCCCTGATCCAGCGTGCCTATTTTCACCTATTTCACTCCAGAGTTTTCTGGAGCTAAGCGCACGCTTGTCTTCGACACTATTTAATTCTTTTTGATCCCTCCCTCTCACCTCAGTTGTGCTCTGTAATCACAGCACAGTCTGAGGTGAGACCTCTTTTAATCACTTGACATCTTGTATTTACCTTACCTTAGTTGGGCAATTGCTGCCCTTATTTAGGTGAATATAGTTGTGCTCTGTAATCACAGCACAGTCTGAGTTGGGCAATTGCTGCCCTTATTTAGATACTTTAACAATCTTGAAGCTCAGTGATGACAGAAAGGGAAGGAGTCGAACAGCACATTTAATCCCTTATTTTTTTAATATCTTTTAAAAGTGGTAATTTACACTCCTTCTGGACGTTCTGGAATGTATCAAGTGGCAGACCCAGGTAATGTTTGTCTAATTCAGGTCCCCATTTCCTATGGACTCCTATGCTGATCGTAAAAGAAGCAACGACCAGTTCGGTTGTCTCGTCGGTGGTATGCAGAATCAAAAGATTGTGGTAGCGGAGACAGGCTTGGCGGTGAGTTTAACACGGTTTAGAGGAGCAAAGTACTTAAGCACATTGGAGCACACTGGCCCTTTCTGACCAGGGATGAGTCATGCACACAGCAATCAACTTCTTGCCAGTAGATGATGTCATCAATGGTTGCGTTGGAGCAAGAACAACATAGAAGATGCGACGACTGGTCTGATGGTGCCAGTGAGTGGTGGCAAAGTTCACTCCATCAGCATCTGATCATGTGTGCAAGGCATGTTGCAACACTCTCACTTTGCATACAAACCCTCAGAAGGCTACTTGTCCTCATGTGCAGCCAACATTATAGCATCCCAGCCTGTGGTTCCTGTCACAAAAGACTTGCTAGATTCTCAACTCAACCGGCTATCCAAGTGCGTCTGTTGCGGACGAAAGTGGGTAATCAAGAAAACTGCTAGGCAGAAGCATACACACATCCAATGGTGTGCCAAAAAACATGTGTTGATGAAAGATACAATCAAAACTCTTGTCGCAAAGGAAATCACCACCTTGTCTGCCCCCTCTGAACTTGGCACACCCTTTGCCAGATCCGAACACTGCTCCCATGGATTTGGCCTTTGCTGTTGTTCTGGCTAAAAGTTCAAATGCCAATAGGTGCTGTTTCAGTTTTGCCGCCACTTTCAGGGCACTTGCTAACCCACCAACACACTGTCAGAGCACAGTAGCCCATATGAATTCTAGGGACTCAGGATTGCCGTCTGTGGTGCTGCAATGCAAGTATGTAGCATGACTACATTTGTTTGATGTACACATTACAGTATCCTGGAGGCCATCATTTTCATTTTCTGAAATCCTACATTGATCTATGACTATTCTATCTTGCCTCAAATCTACTCCCAACTTCAGTTTGCTCTCTAGTCAAGTGATGACACCACTGCCACCACTGTCCCGAAAACAGCAGCGGCAAGGGCAGTTGTGCATCATAAGTGTAGCGCTGCAAAGCGCATATGGTACATCTGCGCACCTCATTCAAGGCCAAACCTTACATTGCCTACCTACTATTCAGGAAAGTGCTTAGTAATCAGAAGACTTTGCAAATCACAATCAACTTTGTCTCTGTTAGTCTGGTGATCAGACCGTCTTTCATTTCCTCGTCCCACTGCTGACTGCTTGCTGCTGATAGTGCAGTGTACAGTCCACGATTGAAACGACTTCAAACCAATGAAGATGTTAATGTCAGAGGTGGCAACCTTTGCCAGGAGGTGGAAATCACAAGGAAGTTTAAAGGAGAACTCCAAGTGAACTTGAATGGAGAGACATCCCAGGCAAGCCCTTGGCCTTTATATACTACTCATACTGTATGTACATGTTGTGACCTAATCTACCAATGAGTCACTGATATGGAATACCCTAAACCCTAGAGATAAGCGGCATAGGAATGCATAGCATGGAAATGAAGAACGTAAGTCATACACATATAAGGCTGTGGACACAGCCAAGATAAGGGACATGAGTCACACACGAGGTGTGGCAGAATGGAAGAGACGGAAATTAAAGGATGAAACATGCTTGAAGTAAATGAAGTGAGTCCGAGTGAGTTATAGATCAGGATCGGGTATGTGTCAGCACTTAAGGCACAGCCTGGCTGTAACATGTATCAAGTCAGCACTTACTACATAGCATGGCTGTGACCCTTTGATAAGATCCTGATGAAGATAAGACAAAGGGAGGAAACGAAAGTGTGAAGTGAAATGAGTGAGACCATAACAACGATTGTGCCAAGTTATCGGCCTGGGATAGGTCTGTCGTTGTTTGGGACATGGCGGTGGATGGTTCTGTGGACACAACTGTAGGCACATTGAAGTCCCAAACAGGTTATAGTCATCTGATCCAGTGTCAGTTCTTGGTGAGCCTTTTCTTTCTATTCTCCTTGGGCTCAAATTTTGTTTTGCAGAACCTGTGACCGTCAGGTCGTTGAAGGGTGTGAACACGTTCCACCGACTGAGGTCAATAGCATGACAAGAGGGCAAGTCCAAGGGAGAGTCCTTTAGGGTTGGAGTCATCACTCACCTCACCTCAATACAAATCTTCAGTCAGTCGGGTTGGTTCACAGAAGCATGGTTCAGGGGACATACAAAAAGACGACGATATCAAGGAACCAAGATTGCATACACCTGTTGCACATGTGCCAAAAAATTACACAAGAAGACATGGAGATATAGACCTTTGTATCTAGAGTAGAGTATTGGCTTGAATAACATTAGTGCAACCATCAAGCCCTTATCCATCTATCAGGCGCATGCCCAACTGAACCTTTTTAGGAGTAGCAGGCCTTCCAAGCAAAATGCACTAACTTATTAAAATATGGCCAGTGAACGAGCCACCAGAATGCCATATCCTATCTGTGTATTGTGACACCATCTATCAAACCCAGCCCCCTTTCGACCTTTGGGTCTGGTGCACATGCAACTCCTAGCCTTCCATTTGCTTGATTGAAATTGATGCGGATTGTGGACACTACAGAAAGACACAACACACTTTGTTGCCTCTATATTACTCAATGTTTTCCACACTGCTATGCCTTGTCCCTTGACTATATACATGTCTAACAGGCTTATTTGACATATATACACTCATATCAATCTATCTGACCACTTGAAAGAGCATCAAATGTATTGTGGCAGACCTTTAATTAGAAATAAAGGGAAAACACAAAACATGTTTGCATTTTTGACCCTTTGAGAATTTCGCTTAGTAAAGTCCTAAGTAGCCTTCATATATATCTATAACATATAAGCAACTAAAGTCACCCAGATAACATCCCCTGATATTATGATAGTATCTCCTTCTGATCCTGAAATCACATATAGTGCTCTACCAAGAGTCTTGACATTGTGTATATGTTATGTAGCTTATATATGCATTGCAATACAGTTATATTGGCATATTTCCCCTTCCATAGGTACTGTGAATCAACTATTGTTTCGCTTTTCTCACTTTTCTCCTTTTCCTGTGTTATAAATGAGAGGTTGAGTACTTGTACATTCTAATGATGTGGACCCCTGGAGGATGCATGTATACACTTGCTGTTCGATTTATAGGACTTTCAGACCATTGTGGAAGGTTGTATTCATGCAACAACATATGAGATGCATGGGAAAAAAAGCAGAGAGACAGGAGATTTACTACAAAAACATATCATAGTTCACCATACAACATATGTACTGCTCTACAAACATGTCATATGTAGTATACTCCTGTAGCATTACTTTCAATGTGGATATCTACAAAATACAAAAAATGCGAAATTTATCATCAGATGTCAAGACAGATAGAACCAAATGGCTATAGCAATATTGAGACTCTTTTGGAGCATATTGAGATCAACCAGTATCCTACTGGTGGCAATGATGAATGTGACAAACATTCCACTGTGCTCTCCCCATTCTAACTAACCTTCCACAAAATTCCCGTACTTTTCTAGGAATTTGGAGTATTTTTGATTGAAATAGAGGCAAAATGGAATGATGGATGCTGGAGAAAATAGGATAGTGGCCATGAGAAGCATCAACATATGGCAAACAAACAAACCTTGAGAAAGAGCCATTTTCCTTCTTAAAAGATCAAGTTTAAACAAAGGGTTAAAAGAAGAGAATGGTTGTGATGAGAAGAACATGATGGAGATGCAACAAATATAAACAAACAAACAAAGACAAACTAACAACACAAACTACCATTCCTCCCAAAACTAGACTACTGTTCTCCTCAGCAAAGAAAGGCAAACTATCTACACAAACTACCATTCCTCTAGCAGACCTCCAAAACTAGACTGCTGTTCTCTTCCCCTTTCTGGCCAGACCCCCAACTTCTACTACCATCCCCTCCTAAAAAAACTACATTCTAGACCTGGCATTTCCTGATAGACTATCATCCATTCCAAAACACAGACAAACAAAATAAAAACAAACAACCACCTTGGACTACCATTCCCCCTCTAAACAAGGACAAACGGTAAAGAAACAAACTTAATGAGACCACAAGTACACTT
>JBBPUG010000524.1:0-20607 GCA_038094535.1 Tubosaeta aff. alveolata | reverse complement strand
ATCTTATCCAAATCACACAGCAATCAAATTGACAGACCACATGTGTCCATTGAAACTACGATTGAAATTCCGATTGGCATGCTATCCCAATCAGAGTTGTCACAATTAAAATTCCGATTGAAATGCCATCTCAATGAGACCTTTAGCATCTCAATGCTGATGCAATTGCACCACCTTATTTAGACATTGCAACACCTTGCAATTTATTGAATTAGGTTATCGAAATTTCCGACACACACCCGCCTTTGGCGGTTCTCAGACTCGACGCGGATGTCCGGGAGTAATGAAAGGCTAGCCAAACCTGTTCAATGAAGTTGAAAAACGGATCGCTGGCACAGTCATTTCTGTATAGCCATAAGGCGGATCTCACAAGCAGTGCTTCTAGCTGGGGTTGATCCGAGTCAAAGCTCATTTGAACGCTTACCTAATGCACGCGAACAAAGTTGCCGGACACATGGTCAGTTGGCAGTGTCATAAAGTCTTTGACGACGCGTCGAGTGACTGTGCCCAACTAAGTGCTCATATCCGCTGTGTATGTAGATACCAGCACCCCCTCGTTACTCATATGACACTCAGACAACTACCTAAGCGACGTTACCTCCCGCCTATGCATCCCTTGGTCAGGACTTGACGGACACATGGCCCGTTGCCATGTGATGGGTGCGAGCATATACACAGATACACGGACACTCACCCGCTCTTTGGCCTTGCGCACAGACGCGAATCGATCGTCGACCTTTTTCTCCACCTTCTCCACCTCCCCTTTCACCTCCTAATCCCCACCACGAATAAATTCACAAACGATGAGCACGAATTAAACAGTCTCTGTGGAATGCGTGGTCCTACCTCTTTGATCTTGTCCTCCTTTTCGGCCAAGTGCTGTTGCTCTAGTTGTCTCTGTACATCCTTTTCCGAGTCCTCCTTGAGCTTTGTAATCTCGCGCTCGATCTACGCGCTGTCGGCCGGACAGAGTAAGGTGGGTGATCGGGCGAGATGCCACCTCTTCTTGACTAAATTCTTCCTCCGTCGTCGTCACCACCGGGAGTGTCTGGAAGAATCCGAGCATTATGGGTAGGTGGGAGTGAATGAGATAGGGTCGACTCGCTGCCCTTTATCTGAGCCCAAAAACGTTTCCTGAAACACGGACCTTGCACGGACAAACGCGGTATTGGAATGCAGTGCAAGTCCCCGTTATCGACGCTGTACTTCCAGTCAGATTTGATCCTTCGCTCCTCAGTAAGAGACGTTTGCACAGCTAGAGTAAGGTTTATCAATCAGAAGGATTATTGGGCAGGCATGCTCTCCAGCAGAGCATCCCGCACGTTGTTCAGATCGTGCGAAGGTACTGGCGGACCTGTCATTTTCAATGAACAATCAAACACCGCCCAGCCTGGGTTAATAGTTTACACCCGCATCGATAAGATTAGTTAGGCCCTATAAATTGGTACAGTATACGCCTGACGAGGCCTGAAAGATGCTGCGGTTCATTCTGGTACGAATGTCAGTCCCCAACAAGGATCCCCTCGATAATCCTCATACCTGGTATGTGCTCTGAAAGGGGATAGATTCATATCAGCTCCGCCGCACTATCATGAGTGCCACTCCAAATCAAATGGACGCACCATCACCATTCCCATTCCAATCGCCGTTAGCTACTTTCCATTAATATTCACACAGAACGAGATCGCCGATCAAGACTCACGATCATCTCCCCGAATTCCCCTGTTTTGAACACCCATCCTTTCCCTCTGGCGGTCAACCATGCGCTCTCTAGCCCCTTGGGGAGGACATACATCGCCAACTCTCCGCGCCTTCTTTTCTCCTCTAAAAGAATGGACAGCGCACCGAGTCCACCAACCGCATAAGAGTATTTGGAAACAAGGAACGCAAGTATGAACAGTGGTATCTTGACTTTGGTTTGAGACGACAACATAGCATACATGTAGTGCTTCAAGCAGAACCAAGCTAAAGCCAACCTCAGTCAACCACCGCGAGTACGACGAGAGGTTCTCACATTGGTATGTAGCAATAAACGATGCCAGAAATGCCGAGCTGCGGATCGTGCCCCAGGCCGCTCGCCAAAGCACTCTCAGTGGATTCGAAAGGAACGCATTGCGCTTGAATAGTATCAATGGGACGAGGTGCAGTGTGCCATAGATGGGGAATCCCCATTTAAAAACAGTCCATAAACGTGGAAGGGGAACTGCCATGCAAGATTCGACCCAAGGATGCACAGCCGCACATGGAGGGTATGGTGGCCCAAAGTCAGGTGGTATCGCAGTTGCAAGCGCTTTCCTTGCCAAGATGGCTGTTCGGTTGGCAGGTACGAGATCCTAGATAAACAACATCAGGGTTGTTCATGCCAATAGGGACAGAATGGACGCACTTCGCGCGTGAGTGATTTCTCAAGGTCGCTGATGTTCAACGTCCCTGTACGGTTCATATCCCGCACCATGTTTATGGCTGTGATAGGCGCGCCAGATGCCTTGGAGAGCCTGAAAAGCGCTCAGGTTGTCGTCCCGCGTGCGTGTTAATCGCTCACCAAGTGGTGTACGACCTTGGAAGTGTCTCTGGCCGTGAAAAGAGTGCATACACGATCTGAACACAGCTTGAAGCACATTACGGACCTGTACTGTTAGAAAAAACCAAGAACACGCACCATAGGGTGAACAAAAGCACATCACCGTGCGGGATATGGATACCACGCTGGGATGTGAATGCGTTATATGATCCCTGGAGCCCACTGGAAGACATTCAACAGACCAATCGCTGTGCGAGACTGACCCAATACGAACCGAACGAACAACTGTTGTGCAATGATCAATCTGCGCGACCGTTTCTCAAACATGATTGCAATGCCACCAGCAATGGCGCCAGCGATCACCGCGTGCCATCGGCGTGTCTTTTTACGAACCCACTGTTGGTGCACTTGTGCAGAAAGAGACAGTCGTGGTCGTCGTTCGGACAATGGTATCTCGAGCGGAGTCGCAGGGATGGATTCTTCTTCCTCGTCCGCTTCAAAAGGTGATGGGGGACTTGATGGTGTGACAGGGAGAATGATGGGAAGCGCGTTAAGGATCGCCTTGTAAAGCGCGACAAAGGAACCTGACGAGAGATATGCAGTCCAGACAAGTAAGAGACGGAAACAACACACCCAACATGGAAGCGAATCTGAACGAATCCTTCCCAAAGATAGCGCGGCTGATGAGCGTAAGACGCGTCTCCCTGATTATGGAGTGCAAAGTGAACAGACGACGGGGAGACTGCAACAAACGAATCCTCACTTTTGTAGCTTGCCAAACCGGACCGTTGCCAGGACAAGATTGAGGCTAGCCCGAATAACAAAGGCAACTGCACCAGCTCCTGCGAGGAATGGGCTAAAAGGACCAACTGCATCGGCAAAAGTACGCACTGAGACCACCCCGTCCGCCATGCTCAATACATTCCCAAACGCTTGTGAGTTCGACGGCTGGTTCACCCCTGTCGCGCCAGACTATTTTACGGGCTTCTTTGAGACGTTCTTGATGGTTTGCGAGGACAACGAGATTTTCAAAGGAGACAGCTGCACGGCCACGGGCAAGTCGGATGTACGAAGGAGCTCGGGAAATCGGAGGTTTTCTCACTTCATCATCTGAGCTTGTCTGTAGAGCAGGGCCGTCGCCGTTCTCAGCAAGCCGCCGCATGGAGGACGTGAGCTGAGGGGTATTCGGATCAAATGCGAGTCTAATAACCGAGAAGCTCTAAGCCTCGTGCAAAAGGCACAAAGTATACTACCGCCGACCAATGTCTTGGGGTATGACAGACACCCCAAAAGTTTTCTAATCTGGCCCCCTAGGACAGGGACGGGGCGACGTCTCACAGCGTATTTATAACATGAAACACTGCGAATTACATGTTCGCTAAAACGTGCGCAAGTTACAGCTGGCTCGTACAAAACATCGTGCATCTACAGAAAATAAACATATCAGCCACGTTTGTTTAGTGTACGACACCAATGAGATCAGATAGAAAATGTTTGATTCCGGATAGACTGATATCCTCATCGGACAATGTCTCCGTTGAGGGAGTCTGCATTGTCATCGCATTCCACCAATGTCCACTCAAACTCACCTGTCAACGATTCTTGAAATAATCCAAGAGGACGTGCAGTCCCTCGCTCTCGACGCCGTAGTCCTTGACGACGACGCAGGAGCACCTGACGACCTTGCGCGGGTTGCCCTCCTTGTCGATCTTACACAGGCCAGCCCACTGGCCGAGTATCTTCCCATCTCCAACTTTGATTAGATTGATCTTGTGCTCGGCACAGAGTGCCTCGATGAGCTTGATGTACTCGGCTTCACTGCAAGTCTCGACGAGCACACAAAGGTGAGCCTGGCGCTTGTCCAGGGCCTTGGCACACTCGCGCAGACCACGCGCGAGACCATCGTGCACAAGGGCATTCTTCAGAACTTGCTGCAGAAAAGATGAAGGATACGGCAAGATCACAACAGATATGGACACCTACCTGAAGAGCGTCCTCGACGGACATTTTACCCTTTGGTGCCTCGGCAGAGACTTCGACCTCGGCCGCGGGAGCTTCGACTTCAATTTCATCTCCAGCGTCAGACATCTTGCTTGTTTTTGTGGGGTTATGTGCGATGTCTTCGTCCGCTCTCGTTGATGTTGAGGAACATTTAGAGTTTGCCTCGAACAAGGTTATCTATTATTTCAGTCTCCGCCCGGGTTCTTGCGATTAGCCATCATATCTCGAGCTTGTCCTACACCTTGATCGCAAGTACAAATGGTTCGTATGCCTTCGTGATACTCCAATCAGCTCGTGAACTTTCAAACCAGAGTCTGGCCTTTGTGAACGCGCTTGATTGCAAAGAACGTACGCGTTTCGTATCCTCACTCGAGTTGGCCGACAGTTCTCCAATGCACTGATTTCTACACAGCACATACCGACGAAGTATGGGACATCGCGTGGACAGCGACAGACACGGTCCTCTCCGCATCCGCAGATGGCACCATCAAGCAGTGGGACTCTACGTCGGGGCAAGTCTCGCTTGCACGCCCACCGCACAACCTTGCTATTGTCTCCCTCTCCGCATCTCCCGACGGCCACTCAGTGTTGTATAATGGCTTGGATGGTACGACATGTCTTTGGGATCTCACGTCTGACACTATCATCGGGCGGCACGAGAGCTTTGATCGCTCCGCTGGGGGTGCGGAACCTTGTGAGTGCTCGCTGATCCTGACGTACAGGACGTGTGTGATTGAACAGACCTCGTAAGCATGGGCGGTCTCGCTGAACCCTAAAGGTGCGACGTACGCCGGAACTAGTGGTTCCGGCAATGTCAATATATACTCTGCATCCCCCGAGTCGTTCGGGGTGCGTCAGAGCGTGTTGACGAGCGGTCGGAACAAGCATGGCATGTCGTGCAGACATGTACGTCCTATATCATGCATGTGCGATGATGTAGATATTTCCCTGTAGCTTCGTTGTCTCGCCAACGGCACCGCAGAGCCCAGATGGCAAACGCATAGCACTGTCCTCCGAGACTGGACATGTGTTCATCTTTGACCTCGAATCCAGTACGCTGATTACCACTTATACATCGCATGCCATGGCCGTCCGTTCGCTCGCCTGGTCCTACGATGGACAGGTCCGCAAATTTTCCTTGCTCCTTTGTCGCAGACTGAGATTCCTGTAGTTGTTGCTGACGGGGTCAGATGACAAGCGACTCATCTTGCACGACGTCCGCTCGATAGCCTCTGGAAAACCGGGTTCTGGTGCTGTCGCGACGCTCACTGGACACACATCTTGGGTCCTGAGCGCAGACATTTCTCCAGAGGGTCGTCTTGCCGTCTCTGGGTATGTACTTTTCTCTGTAGCAAGACATCTTCTCTCACCTGTCTCCAGTTCTGCAGACAAGAGCATCAAGGTGTGGGATCTTGCTGCGCGAACATCTGTGTGTACCATCCAAGAGTCGGGTGAAGTGTGGAGTGTTGCATGGCGCCCCAAACCTGCGCCAACTGGGGCTGCAGGTGCGTTTGTCAGCGGTGGGCAAGATGGGCTGGTCAGATGGTGGCGCTCTGCTGGGACTGGCGTTTAGAATAAGTTGACAGCGGTTATGTGGTGATTTGCCGGTGTCAAAAGTGCCAAACAAGTGTCGATCGATTGACAAGCTCCTGCCTAAGTATTCCGACACGCGTGTTTTTACGTACCAGTCATTCTGCACCAACCCATGTTGTATTCTTCGCCCATCGCCAGGCAGCTCCTTCTCTCACTCCTCGCACTTCCTCCGCTCTTTCTTACCGTATATATCCTAGCAGGCTTTCCTTACCCACCCAATCCCCCCACAATCTACGCTTCCCTTGCCAGTCTTCCTCCCTCGTGTCCGTCTTGGTCAGTCTATCCAGATGACTATTACCAAGGTGGATCATACGTCACCCTTCCCCATGGTCGAGTGAGTTCCGATCGCTCTCTTCCGTCGAAACGTAGCTCACACTGTACCACAGACGCGATACTGGCTCATTGGCCCAAAGGATGGCCCACGGGTTCGAACACTCCCACTCCTGGCTATGAAACCTTCTCACCACCTTGTTTCCCAGGTAGTCCTCATCCATGGCCTTTCCATCCCAGCCATTGTTTGGAAAGACGTCGCACCTGTTCTTGCTTCCCGTGGCTATCGTATTCTTCTCTATGGTAATATTATTTTTTTGTGTCACGCCTCCGGCTGACACCCCGCGTAGACCTTTATGGCCGAGGCTATTCAGACGCTCCGGGCGTCACTTATGATGTCTCGCTGCATACTACCCAACTCGCCCTCCTCATGCAACATATCAAATGGGACGATGCCTATGTTGTCGGTCTTTCCATGGTACGCGTTCTTTTTGTTGTTTTGGATCGAGTGTGATCACCGTCATCTAGGGGGGTGGCATTGCTGCCGCGTTTGCGGTCCAATTCCCCGACTTGGTTAATGGCAAGATTGCCCTCGTCGCATCCACCGGCTTGATTGAGGTACGCTCTCCGTGTCCTTCCTTGTCTGTTAGCGTTCTGACAATTCGGTAGTCTTCCGATATTTCTCGCACAGCAAAATTTATGTCGTCGCCAGTCATTCAAAGTGTATCATCTCTTCCTCCCTTCCAGGTATACACGATTTTCATTTGACCACATACGACCGCTCATGATCAACAGCACTATATGCGTGTTCTCGTCAATACTTCCCGACTTGAAGCGGTTAATCCCATACAGGAAGTGAGACTATTCCACAATTCTCATCGTATTTCACTCACCCACATCCAGATCGTACGGTTGCAATCTGCGCATCTTCCCCATTATAACGCCGCGGTTGCATCCTCCCTGCGAGATGGTCCTGTTCGTGGTCTCGCATATGCCTTCACCACACTATCCCATTCTGCCAACGAAATACTCCTCATCCATGCAGGTCTTTTCTCCAAATTGTGGGTTATCACACACTCATATCATACAGGGTACTGCAGATAGGACTGTTCCGTATAAATACGCTTCCATGATCCAGGATCTTGTTCCTTGTGCCAAGCTAGTCACGATTACAGACGGTGGCCACGACATTACGGTTACCCACTCCAAAGAAGTCAACATTGCACTTCTTCACTTTCTCTCTGGTGGCCTCATATCCAATACCTGATATCGACGATGATAACGTATACCCTTCCCTCTTGTGGCAAGTATAATTACCCAGTATGCACAATATCAGTGTGCGCCGCAGATTACTACGTACTACCCTCCTCCTTTGGATACTGCCTTGGTTCCTTTATTTTTCGGGCTTTCATCATATTGTGTTGTCGCTTTCTAGTCTAAGTAGTGGACAATCTTGTACAAATATTGTAGCCATCCACTTCCATGTAGCTGCACGTACACCATTGTTATGCCATTTTTCGCTTGACACAATGAGCGGACACAATACACCCTCTTCCACATCAAAGGGTGGTAGTTCTGTGTCAACGAACGCGACGGGTGCGTTTGCCCATTTCCAGCCCTACGCACGGTCCAAGTTCAGTCCTGTCATTTGCACCCTGGACAACATCTAACTATACGTATAGGACGCCAGTGCTCTCCCTTGCCTCGCTCTGTGAGTTTCTCATCCGCCCCGCTCTCAACGAACCCTTCCTAACGTTGAACATTGAATGAATTGCTTGCGTAGTCGCCCTCTCTTCATTCGTTCCACCAGCGGCGCTCCCCTCTGCGGTATACTGCCCGCCCTACCTTCACCGTGTCGGATTCTCGCTTGCGTTTGGCGTCGCGACGTGGGCGTTTGAAGTCGGGGATGCACGGAACGGCGCTGGGATTGCGACAGGTGCGTCCGTCTATCTGTCGTGTACGTGCTGTGAGGAACTCAAGGGGTCGTGGGCAGCCTGGTCGCTCATCTATCTCACGTTGCACGCGCGAAAATCGGTGCGGGCGCCACGTCACGTTGTCCCTTTGGCGTTGAGCGCTGGAGCGGCGGCGTGTGCGGCGCTGTATGGGACCGAGTATTTTGTGTATCAGAGCTGAGCGTATCTCCTTCAGAACTAGATGTATCCTGCAACGATATCCTTGGCTTGGAAAGTACTACGCGCTTGCGCAGTATCGACGGCGCACGTGCATGAGGACACCACAAGAATCAAATTTCATGCATCGTGGGGCCACGATAAATTTCGGCACACTTCTCCTCCGAACCCTCTGTGTTACTGCGCTGATGGCATCTGTAGATGTCATTGTCAATAGCACGGTTGTGACTGGTCATGAACAGGCTTAGGCATTTAGTGACGGTGTTTCGTTGGCGAGTTTTCAGTGTCGTGTTTCGCCTCACAGTTACAGCCTGCCGTTCGTGAGATCTTGAGACTCGACAGATGTGCGCGACATGGAGAATCTTGGCGTATCAGATTTCTTTGGCATGCAGCTCTTCCCTAGCGATATGCTGCAAGGCAGGGTAGCAATTCCACGACCTTCAGTTTTTGACACAAGCAGTAAAAACCCACTGGTCCCGCTGATTTTTTTGCCGGTGCACGGGTGCGAAGGAAATCTAATCAAGGCGACGACGAATGGTTCACGAATCTTTGAGCTGGGTCTTTATATTCGTCACCAGTGTCCCCGATGCATAAACTATCACACGTGTTCCACCCTCATCGCAATAAACTCCCCTTCATCCTTGCTCGTAGGGACATCGTTTGCGACGTTGTTCGTTGGCTTCGTTCGTTTCATGACAAACATTAGAATCGTCCATCAGAGATGGTATATTCTTATTCTGGAAGGTATCGAGAGGTTGGAGGGGTGTTGGCACGCAAGTGCCCATCGTTCGGGTATGTTTGTTGCTTGCCTTCCGAGAGTCTGAGTTTCTAGGTTGACGATCATAGATAGCAGAGCCAGCCTGAATATATGCAGCGCCATTGCGGTGGAAGGTCTTCGTTGTTATGGGCAAGCTCGTTCGCAACGCAAGTTAGGGGTTATTCCAAATCACATGATCGCACTGAGCAAAAATCCTATCACGTGATCTATTCCGCGCGTTCCAGTTGGCGTTATTTGTGCACTGGCTGCCCTGTTTGGCTTTTTGACTTCGTATCCTCCGCTTGTATTGCGGGGCCACCCCGTTGCCAACAGTGCCGATTCAACGAGAGAGATGGGCCAGGACTGCCCGCAACTTGCCCTTGACGATATCGTTCATCTCATGTCCCCTTCCCCGGCGCCACAATCTCTCCTCGATGACTCCGACATGCACCCGCACATCAACACTCCCTCTCCCTCACCCCTTCCCGAGTCCGATATCGTCCATATGCGCAGAAAGGTCAAGGATATGCGTCATATCAATAAACCTGA
This sequence comes from Tubosaeta aff. alveolata, assembly GCA_038094535.1. Taxonomy (NCBI): domain Eukaryota; kingdom Fungi; phylum Basidiomycota; class Agaricomycetes; order Boletales; family Boletaceae; genus Tubosaeta; species Tubosaeta aff. alveolata. Next base: position 10,787 of record JBBPUG010000524.1, on the reverse strand, counting down.
TGCTCAGCTCACCCCACGCGAAAAGGAGCTCACCGAAATGGTGCGCCAGCCCACCTTATCTCTGCCCGCCCGTATATGACCTGGATGGCTTGCGTAGGTGCTCAGGCTTACCACTATGGTCAGGCCCGACTCCGACCAGCTGGTTAGACAGGCAGACACAATATCTGCGTTGGTACAGCAACGGGATCTGTTATTGCACCAGGCTGAAGAGCAGCGTTTGCGGTGGAACTCGGAGAAGGATGGGTGGGCCAGGATGGCGGAAGCTCTGCTTGTGCAACAGGGGAAGAACAGGCTCAGTTCTGATAGAGACGAGGTCAGTCGCCTCCTTGGCCTGTATTGGCCACTTCTTGCAGTGGGTCTCCGGTCTCCCTAACGACTTTTACAGGACGTTGAACGCTTTCACGCCGCAGAAACAGACAACAAGGGCCTTCGCCAACGGGTGAATGGTCCGTTGCTTGGCATGACGTGCTACTCATGCTTGGTTCACAGCTTAATGAAACACAATCTCGATTACAAATGCTAGAATCTGAACTAACCCGACTAAGGCCCTTATTACTGATGCAGCCGCTAATATCACGTTCATCAATGCCCCCGCCGACGCCGAATTCCAAAACTCAGTATGCTCGGAGACGAAAGAAAGACGCAGCCACAACTGAAGACGAAGAACACGGTGCTAGTGATGACGAACCTTCAGTGGATCCCATTGACACCCAATTACACACCTCACACCCTCAAGCAACCCCCAGAGCTAAATCCCGCAAATCGGACGCGCCCAACAACTCTCATTCGATTATGCACTCGACTAAACGGCGACCTCAGAAGGCTACTTCTCGGGGACTAAGTGCCGATGCTAGAGTAGAACATCTCTTTCTAGCCGCCCGTAAAATCGGTAAGCATCGTGCCGGATTAATGACCGGGATGATGCAGGAGCGGGAGCGAGAACGCAGGCGAGAAGAGTCAGCGATGACGGCGGTTGCCACCCCCAAGACACCCAAACGTAATACGAACCATACGAACTATCCCCCAGAAGGCAGCTATGTGTACATGGGTGGGCAAGTGCGAACCGGCCCCGGGATGCAACCTGTTCCGTTATTTTTTCCGTCATATCCCCATCATCTTCTACAAACACCCAGCTCGTCGACGACTGTCCCTTCCGTCTCCTCGTCCGCGCAAAAAGCAAAACAGGATGCAAGGACGAACAACCCGCCGACCCCTCTCGACTCATTGCTGAGTGCCGCCCGTTCCATGATGCATGAAGACGTCGATGCCGAAGTCGACGAGGACGAGGAGGTCGACGTAGTCGGTGATTCACCTGGTAATCTAGTGGGTGTGCGCAGTGCACGACGCAGAGACGCGCAAGGCAGTCCTGTCCCCAAGCGGCGGAAGGTTTCGTCGCGTGCGGACAAGCTGATCGCATCGCACCAACTTACGAGTAGGACCACGATGAGCGTGTCGGCGACCTCTGTGGATACAGGTGGAGTCATGAACCCGGGTCCTGCCAGGGTCAGGTCTGCCTTGGATGTGCTGGCTGACCAAGCTGCGGCGTTTAGTACTCAAGAACAGTCTGTTGCATCGTCGCACGAAACGCAGACAAAGGAGGGGAAAGAGAAAGCAAACATACGACCACAAAAGCCCTCCGGCTCGGCTCCCAGACCACGAGGGAGGACGAGATCGAGGAAACAAACTGAGGCAGACACACCTTCCACCGTGGCACTGGCATCCCGCTCCAGGACGCCTCATTCGGATTCAAGCGAGAATCCGCCCTCCCCCGCGGCAAGCATCGCTTCTGGCGGACCTGCATCAGAAGCGCTAATAGATCCAGGCGGAGGGATGAATAATGCGAGCACGTCGGATCCATCTTCGTCTCAGACGCTCGACTCAACCTTGATTTCTGAATGGGATCGGGTTACAACCTCCAACGCACAGCGGTCCCAACTGCCTGCTACACCGTCCCAACATACGGACGATTCAGGGGATGTGACTCCAAGACAAGCTTCACATGTCCAGAGTGCTCTGAGCGAGGGTAGTGCAAGCGCGAAGGTCGCTCAACCGAGTCTTGTGCCCCTGCCAGTGTCGTCGATGCCGGAGAACGAGATTCGTGAGACGCCACAACCAGAGCAGCACTCTGAAGTGACCACGTCCGGGGAGAACGGTGAAATCTCTGGCGTGGGTTCTGGGATGTCTACCGGGCTGGCCAAGAACAAGGACCTCACGCGTGTGGCTGATCAAGAGATCCCTGTGCCCACACCACCTGCGAAACGTCCACGAAGTCCGTACGTCAAATGGAGTAAGGAAGAAGACGATCTCTTGGCCCAGGTATTGTTGTTGTTCTTGTTAGCGTGCATGGTGTTAACAAAGTACACACCCAGGCCGTCGCCAAGTACGGGCAAAAATGGGATCTGGTGCAAAAGGCGTTGCCGTCGAGAGGCTACCACCAGGTTCGCCAACGGTGGTTGCGCAAACTAGGTAAGTCGGTGTGCGGAGGTGGTCTTTACACTACTAAACCCGTATCGCGGCAGGGGTATTCGACAGCAAACCTGATCTATCTTCGTTTCAGACAGCCGCGACGACGCTGACGTCTACATCCGGTGGGGACAGTGTTGAACCACGAGGTAATCCCAAGTTGGGGCTTGCGCCCTTGAGCAGTGAGAAAGCGTTTTCTGGGTTGGCGCGCAAATCGCCTTCCATGCCCTCATGACAAATCGGATGTAGCATGTGCTTGATTCTAGTAGTGGTGGTGTAGGATTTGTAGATTTCGTCGTTTATACACAATGCAACATCTAGGGTAATTTTGAGGTAATTTGTCGTCAATATCAATGCCAATGCGCCATGAAAGGCTCAGGGGGTTACGTGTGATCCTCAACGATATATCAACGAAAACCCTCAAGTACATATAATTGATTTCAGAATCGCACGTGAACAATCAAAAATTGTGAATAGATAGAGTACAGAGATCCACATGAGATAGCGTGAGGACATGGGGAAGAATGGGAGTTGTGCTAATGCAGGTCGATATACAGGGGCTTGCGTCCACGATCGCCAAAAGATGAACGACGAAACTAACCAGGGAAAATTTTGCAAACCACGAACCAACATCAGAACCAGTTACCGTTCGGGAAGTAGCATCAATTCTACGCTTGTCTTGTCCGGTGAGCCTGGATCTGATGGAAGGGGAGAGCCATCGGGGTCGAACTCCAGGTCGACTTGGAGACGCGAACTTTGGTCGAGTGAGTTACGGTCCTCGTCGGTCATTGGCAGTGGTGATGCGGAAGAGAGACGGTCGAGAAAGTTTATGTCAAATGCATTCTCTGCGGTATAAAACGTCTCCTCTCGGGAAGACGATGGAGCTGGCAGTCGTGAAAGCGGTGATGGTGACGCGTGGGTAACATTAGAAGCGAAGAAGGTGTAAATGTAGGAAGGCGAAGTCCGAGATCCTGCGCCAGAAGCACGGCCGTGCCAGTACCTCGGTCCTTGAGGGCATATAGGTACTTGGCAGACGTCGTGAGAGGAGAACAGCCCGTCTGCAGCAGTTTGGCAAGGTTTATACCGCGTCCCCAAAGTGTTACCGCTACATATAGCGGTGTGAGCATCGCACAGAACAAGCAAATGGCTATATACTTACCATATTGCACAACCCACGCCTTCTCGAACGCATCCGCAGGCACTGCGAATCATCCTAACGACGGTAGGACGCTCAAAATATGATGCATCCATCTGCACAATGGCAGATGTTGCCTCATCCTTCCCAACCCACACAGTAGACCCCTCCCGACGCGAGGCTCGCAAGTGAATCACAGCGCCGCACCCATTCGTCCTCTGCGAAGGACCGCCACGCCGGCGCAGGCCGCTATCCGATGGTACCGGAGGGTAGGATGGCAGTGGTGACCGCACGTAGAACGGGGTGTGCTGTACGAGCGACGACGAAGGCTCCTCTCCACCGCAGTATAGTGTATATCCGTACGTATCTTGCCCAGGCACAACGGATCTCCCCCGCGGACGGGGAGAGGTCGGATTATAACCCTGTTCCCAAGCTTGTGTTGATTCGTCGTCGTCACTCGGAGGCTCGATCCACGACGGTGTTCTGGCCACAATGACTGTGGGGGGTGTCGCTCGACCGCCTTCATTGCGCTGAGCGCTTAGTATATTGTGATCAAGCCTCATTGCCCCTCGTCTCCGGAGCCTAGAAGCTTCACCAGTGCGCACTAGATCCGAGAGAACGATGGAGTCGTCTGTGTCTGTAGGTTCTGTCTGGTCTGTACGTGACGGTTGGGGCGGCGAAGGGTCACTTCTATAGCGCATGGGCATGCTGAGCGGTGGTGATGATGGTCGTTCCAAGGTGAAAGGCAAAGTGAAAGTGATTAGCTAAGTCACGATTACGTCATTATTCCTGGCGACCCGGCCCGATCAGAAAGTCGAGAACTTTGGAGAACATATGTGCGACTTCATGACGTCGCTCTCTTTCCTATTCGCTTTCGGACGGTCTCGCACAAGGGATGCAAAATCACGCGCTTGACCTTCTCGGCGTCCTCGAGTGCGACGTTCTCAGAGGCGGTGCGTCCTCTTTGGACCTGGACAACTCTGCGCTCACCGCTGGCAGTGCGCATCCTACCCCCATCCCCATCCCCACTCCCTCTACTCGGACTACCACTGTTACGGCGATAATTCTGTGTACTTGGCCACCTCGCTCCTCAGACCATCCCCTGCACAAAAATCGATTATCCTAGGCGTAGTTTCCATTCTGTTTCAGTCAACATCTTACTTTGTCATCAAGTTTGGCTTACTGATCACTCGGCATAAAAGGATTGAAGGAAAATGGGACGAACGTTTCACAGCGAATCGAGAACTAGGACACGCTTCTGAACCGACGATATAAGAAGTAGATGGAAGAGACAAGTCGAAAGACGCAGAAAACGAGGAGAAAGAACAGTGGGAGAAGGGGAAGGACAAGGACGAGGACGGCGCTTGGATGTGCTTGCGCTCAGTCGAGGGTGTAGGCCATGCCGTAGAACTCAGCGTTGGGATACTTGACGAGGATCTGCTTGATAACCCACCAGATGGGCGTACCGTAGGTAACATGATTGTACAGGCCTCGAGGCATTCCCGAGTGTAACATGGCGAGCGCGTTGCCGTCACCCGTGAATATCAGGGAGCCCGAGTCACCGTGATCAGAGAAGTCGCCCGAGGTCTTGCTATAGTTGTACACGGCGACCTCCCTGGACTCGAGCCCAATGTCGCTGGAGGTATAGGCCTCCATGCCAGAGTAGCGGCCCAAGGTAAGCTTGGTCGTATTCCCGTACTTGGCAACGATGTAGAGGGGCTCGCCATTCCTGTCCTTCGTGTCGGGATTTATGACGAGGCGGCGACTAAGAGCGGCACGGATGGGGAGCTGGAGGTTGTGTGGGATCACCCTGCCCTCGCGAACGGCAGAGATGGGCCAGAATAGATCCTCGAGCTGACGGGCGCTGTATTGATTGCCTAAGAGTTGAATGTTAGTAAGCGAAATTTGGGAAACGGAACGGAACGCACCGAAATCAACGATGTTACTCTCAAAATTCTCAAGCTTCTCCCCATCGACTACGAACGTAGCGATGTCGCGAGTGTAAGGGCAGTCGTCAACCCTGACGGAGATGTGGGGAGCATAGTCGACGACACCGAACCTGCGGCAGTTGGTATCTTGCCAGCCGGAGGTGATTTCGGCGAGCAAGGCCTGGAGATTAGCGCTGTCCACCTTCTTCTCCTCCAAAGCAATTGTCATACGTCTCAGTGCCGTCGTATTCCACTTGGGCGTGTTTTTGATTTCGGTGGTAAGTCCGACGACGTCACGGAGCCCCGCAGTGATGGCCTCCTCGATCTCGCCGACAGCACGAGAAAGACGACGATCACCACAAACGAGGATGTGCTGAGGGTCAGCATTGTCGAACACGTAATCAGTCGTGGTGTTGAGGGAGGCAACGTGTTTGTTGGTGAGGCCGAGGATCCTGTTGCTGGGCTCACCGCTGCTCGTCTTCATCTCCTTGAACAGGAACGTGAGGGTGCCTTGTGCGTCATCGGACTGCCTGGCAATGGGGATGCCAAGGCCAGTGTTGAACGGATGGTTGTGGCCGAAATTGGGGCTGGTATTGTGCGCGACGCGCATCAGAGGAGGGCCGGCTAGACTGGTGACCAACCCCTCATACCACTCGACAACGACATCGGTGATCTGGGCGTCAGCGAGGATGTTGAGGATGTCTGGCGTGGCATCACGAACGGCCCCGGCGTTCGTGGTGTTGGGACGAACCGCGATCCACACAACGACAGGGCCAAAAGTTTCGTCCTCGCCATTCCCGACGGTTGAGAAGCGAGCCGTCTTAAGCGCGGAGTACTGGAGGCCGTTGGCCTTCATCGACACCAGGATCTGAGGAGCAACGGTATCCCAAACGGCATTGAGAGGCGTATTGAAGACGCCGTGGGCAGTCTTGGTGGGGATCTTAAAGAAGTTGGTTCCAGGCGGGGGGACGGGGAAGGGGTTGGTCTCGATATCAGAACGCCACAGAAGCTTGGGAGGATCGCCGGAGATGCCGTGGTAATAGAAGTTAATCTCATACTTCGAGATCAGGTCGGGGGTGACGACGGTGTGAGCGTCCGAGTCGACGCTGAGCTGCGAGAAGAGGGTCTCGGGGTTGCTGGGGGTAGGAGAGGTGGGAGGGATAGGAGAGGCGAGTGGCTGGGTAGCGGTTTGTGATCGGGGCTTGACCTCGGCCCTGCGCCTGAGGCAGTCGACCATGAAGCACGTCACGCCTGAAAACGGAAGGTGGTGTGGGTAAGTGGAAAATGAAACGCGCGAAAAAGAAAGAAAATGCAGAGACTTACTGTCTAGCTGATCGGGGTGAGCCCTCACCACGTCGACGATGCGTTTGACACCTGGAAAAACGTCTACAAGATGGATGGGCAGTAATGGGTGAGAGATGGACGTGTATAATGACGAAGGGGCTCACTTTCGCCCGCGAACCCGAGGGCAATGAGCTCGGCCTCGCTCAGGTCGATGATCTCTGTGGGAGACATTCAGCACCCGTTACGAAGGGGAACGACGGACGCCACTCACTCTTGTTAAAGTAAGCTGGATCCATGGGGGAAGAGAATGGTTCACGAGAGGTGGTTGTAAGAAAGCGCAAGTATGGAATCACCCAGGCTCCTATCCACCGACGTTATTCCTGGACCCCGAAGGGGACAGGTTTAGTGTGTCGCAACCTTCGATGCCGAGTTCCGACGGGATTCCGTGCGGGCTCTTTTTCTGCTCAGAGCCAGCGTGGCCACACAACCGTTGTCCGATCGCCACAACTACCACAAGGGCAAGGTAGCGCCACGGCGCACATTGAAGCCAGTGTCGCACTGCATGATGACGACGAGGGTGAGGTGGCCCGGTACGTCCACTTTCACTACTACGAATAGGGTGGTACCGTAGCTGACGACAACGCCGATGCGTGTGCCAGCCATTGCACCGCCGCGTCACCATGAAGATGAGGCCCAGTGAAAACTGGTTATGACGGAGTCGGGTGACGTGTGACCAGATGTGATCAGAAAAGCGCTGAGATACCTCTCATATCTCATCACACGATTCCGAATAGAATGTCAGTTATATGATATCCGAGCACATTTTCGATGTTGGGGGGCATGATCAGGTATGAGCAAATGTGACGAGCTCATATCTCGCCCGCTTTGCTCACATACGGTGTTCCCGCCCCTCGCACACTAGATATCATCCCATGTCAGTAAATCGGACATCTAAAATTATAAGCTGGAGCGAGCGCGGTGATCGTCCTCCACGTCATCTAAAATTATAAGCTGGCACAACGGATGGATCAATATATGGACCCGTCCCAAATGAAGTACGAAACAGAGTAGCGATATTTCATGTTTAGACTGTCGAAGATGCGAGCTTGAAATTTGAAGTATAGTCGTTGCAACCAATGGCTGCCTATACTTGTAATCTGCACCCATGTTGCGTCCGCCTCCAAATTCGAGTCTCAATAAAAAAAAGGGCGAAGAAAAAACTAACGCATCAACAAAAAAAATAGCCGGCGAGCGTACACTTGAGATATATATCAAGTTTGGGTGTGGCTCAAATAGTGGAATACAGTTTGGATATCGACAGACACACAGAAACATTCGATTTTTGATATACAGCTGGGGCCCAAACACAGAGTACAGTATTTCAAGTATCGGCCCTGTCCAATTCAATTACCCGATGATCGCGCATTTCAGGCGGGCGAGCAGCACATCATCCCCTCCAGAACCGGCCTGGAGATATGGCTGGCTGGGCGATAGCAAGAGGGAAATCACATCAATCCTATGATGAAAATCAACTTGATATCAAGAGAATAAGATAAATGCTTACACGGCTTAGTGACAAAACAATTAACTCCTCCTCTGAAAGAGCCTAGCATGCATAATGGCACATCACCCAAGAAACGTCGACTTTCTCCAGCATATCTGTGAGATGGTTTTGATAAAGCCTTGCTGGAAAGTGTGGATAGGATGCAAATGGATCAGTGGAATGCCTAAACTCGGATACCGCACACCGCCTCTGTACTGCAAATCTCATGATACCATTGTCCTTGAAAATATACTTGATTACACCTGGTACTGCATAGTGGGTGAAATCTCTGTCTGGAAAAAACATAATCTGCGAGTTCCCAAAGTTTGTTGAGGAACGGCTATAGACTGTACCCAAGTGACGGAGGTGGGCACACAAAACAGTTTTGCGGTGACCAGTGAGGCGGCGAAGATCTTCAGGTACATTGGATTCCCTCACTGTGTTGGGTGGTGATTGAGGGTCGTCGACATGGGCGCCATAAGCTCGGTCAAGAAGTACCTTACACTCCTTGAAAGCAGGTGGGCAGTCTGGGCGGGCAATCCATGCACGAAATTTTGAACCTCTGAGGTACGTCGTTAACATGGTTTCCTCGACCTCACCTATAGCATCATGAGTTGACATCACTATGATCCAGGAACGGACAATAGACATACCGAATTTATGATTACTGGGTTGCCTTTGTAATGTACCGATCAAGCGCTCGAATGGGAAGGTCCACCATGAATGCACAGGACCGAATAAAACCAGGTAATCAAAGATGTGAAATGCTGCATGATGGTTTGGTCGTAGTTTAGACCTGGGGTAAACATGCTTCAAGTTGCCTACATAGCTTGCAATGTATGAGCGATAGGCAGTGGCACGTTCCGGCGTCATCGTGCGAGAGCATGAGATGTAAACTGCCGACACCAGATCCATAGTATGGTCCAGGATAGTCTTGATCTTGCTTTCGGAAGTCGACGAGCCCCAAAGGGATATGAGGGCAAGTGGAATATAAACTGTGAATAATGACCGCCATTCGTCTGCTTTGATAGTCCCCACCGAACTATCTCTGAAGTTCTTGGGAACAGAACCAAACCAGGATGGCGTTGTGGTCTCCTTGATGACCCTCCGCACCTCCTCCAGCATGCCCGTTGTGTCGTAAGTGGACAGGTTGCGAGCTGAGAGTGGCCTTTGATGGCGCTATATGACTGATGAGTAACTATGCTGGTGAAAAAAAAACACGCACCCATTCAACAAGTGCCTTCACGTAGTCGGGCTTAAAGAGCCTTGTTTGCTTGGTAGGTATGCATCCGAGAGATTGGCAGACGAACTTGAGCAGACGTACATTCTTGTGCAAGAGGGAATCAAATAGCTTCTGCATTGAATTGGCGACGTACTCCCTATCGTCAGGAAACAAGACTTCCATGACTAGAAGGTCATAGATCATTGAGACTTGCGACGTTTCCTTCGTTGACATGGATAGAGCATGTGCGGTTTCAGGATCAATGGGAGGAAATGGGTATTCAAAGGCCGCATGAGATCCTTTTGGCGGATCCTTTTCTTCTGAGGTAATGCGAAGGAGATTTCGAACATGATGCTGAACCAATCCCTCGAGAATACAATGCATCATATCAATGACAAGTTGGGGGGAAGGGTCCCAATAGGGCAGCCGCCAGAGCACAGAGTAACAAACTCCGTGCTCTTTGAAAAGCTTTTCTCTTTCAGAAGAGGTGGGCGCATCCCTCCACTGCTCAGCATACTTGCGCAGTAGGGTCTTGTCACGAAGGGTCCAGTTCTCGCAGTCAACACGACCATAGTTGGTCTTGTGATAACAGTTACAGACGCTGCAAAAAAAATGACTGCTAACACCAGCAAGCCCAGAGACATGTCGAGCGGCAGGTAGATCACAAACTACGAGGGCAATGGCACTGCGTGTGGTACGTCCACTTGGGTGATGTTACGGGACCATATCCTGGTCTTAGTACAAGAGCGCACGTATGCTCTAGACGTCATCAAGAATACGTTAGATGTCTGCAAGGTCATTGCCTTAACACGTATTCATTTTCCATTTCTTCGCATCACATGCTTTGGGTCTGGAATCCATTCCCTTATCTCTTATCTATGACGTCATGCCTCAAGGCATACAATTATGCAAACCTTATGACGTGCCTCATGCTAGTCATGACTCCTCATGACTCACTCTCTTATCTATGACTCATGCTGACTCGTACCATGGTTGACTCATGGTCACCACATGCATCACTCCTAGTCATATGATCCCTTATTGCTATTGGCTGCCACATCCCTTATCAAGGCTGTGCCTTATCGTTACCGCCATTCCCCTTGCAGCCACATGCTTCTCTTATTCTCTTTACTGTTTCTCTTTATAACTTAACGTCTAGGTTATGTCAAGGGTCACAGCCATGCTGTGCAGTAAGAGCTGACTTGACATTGT
>JBBPUG010000523.1:0-20622 GCA_038094535.1 Tubosaeta aff. alveolata | reverse complement strand
GCTTACGGTACCGTATAGACATTGTGCTTACGGCCAGCATGAACACTCGTTTACAAATTAATATTTTCCTTGTATATTTACGATTGTTTATAGTTAAGATCGAGTTGTAGCCAATGTGGGTTCGCCATACGAAATGCACCAGACGTAGTGGGGACGACTCGCGCAGCCAGCTGGAAATGAAAGGGGCGTGTTGTTGTTAACTCCAAACTCGGTCAATTCACGAGATAGCGAAGGAATGGCCGAAGTCCCGTACATCCGTAAAGAATCCATGGTCCAAAGGGCGAGGACAGAACTGAGAAGCTTGTTCATATTCGCCATGTCCGCGGATGAGGACTACTTGGCGGTATCCAAGACTCCCCAGACAGCTTCCGGGCATGGAACCAGTTTCACGTCGTTGGTGCTAGTTCATGTAGGATCGAATGAAGGGTCTCTGGGAGAGGTCCAGCTGATCGGCGAACAGCCTTACAGACCACGTAGTGGAATCTATCGACGATCTCAATTGGCACACGGCTGTTTCAGGGTGTCATTGATTTCCCGATATGGACTCAGGAACGGCAATTTCCGGTTCGGCCCGGTTCTTCATGTCATGGACTCGTACTTATTCCTGCTCTTCCAAGCAGCCGTTCACGCTCGGTTTTTCGACCTCGACCATGTCTCCTGCACAGGATACCCAGGAAAAACCGTCGACGACTGTCCTGAAGGAGCGCAGGTTCAAGCTGAGCAGGTGAGTCGCGTCATCTCAGGCTACCTCTGTGCTGACACCCCTCTCTAGGGCATGCGATCGCTGTCGGTGAGCATCTTTCATCATATTCCATGTCTCGTGGTTCTGATTATCTCCAGGCGGCGCAGGATCAAATGCGACGAAGGTCATCCTTGCCAGGCTTGTCTCACCGCCAACTCGGCGTGCACGTTCGAAGAGCCAGGCAAACGCACGCATCCACACAAATCAAAGTACGTGTCCGCTCGCAATGCGCTCGCTCGCACAGTTCTCAGTGTATCCTAGACGCACCGCCACCCTCGAGGACAGGATGCATCAGCTCGAGACTATCATACAGGCGATCCCTCCCGCCGTCTTTGTGGCTAGTGGCCTGAACCCTCCCCAACATCTCACCCCCGACCCAAATCCCACGGGTCCCCTGTCCCCGTTCGCTTCTGTGAACCCGTCTTTCCCTTCGGGTGTTCCTCCGCCATCCCTCCATGCTTTCCCACTGACAAATCCATCGACTCATTTTACGACCCTGCCACCAAGGGGCTCTCCAAGACAGGATAGCCCCACCGCCTCCCTTCGCTCCGTCCTCGGGCAACCCTCCCACCCGCACAACGGGTGTTTCGATCAGCCTCTCGAGGAGGCTTCACGGATACACGCCTCGTATCTCTACTTTGATGACGAGGGATACACACGATGGCAAGGTGAAACGTCTGGTCTCCCTCTCCTTGATCTCCTGGTGGAGAATCACACCCAGGTCAAGTCCGAAATGGACAAGGGTTCGCCTGACCCGACCTGGTCGCCTTCCACCACTACGTGGTTTCCAAACCGGACACAGCGACGAACTGACGTCAACCCTGAGTCGCTGTGGCGGCTCATCACTTCATATATCCCACCGGAGCTGATGGACAGGTGATCTCTACCCTTTTTTTATAACCTTGGGCGGTTCCTCATCACGTTGCTTTGACAGCTTGGTACAGTGCCACTTGTGCACGTCCAACTACCTATTGCCGTTTTTGCACGTCCCTACATTCCTGGCGGTTAGTGGATGTCATTTGTGCCTCATCTTTCGCTCATCCTTGGCACCCAGGATTACGGTACCCCTCAAAAATGGGCTGAACCTGGTTTTGCCTCCTTCATAGTTGCCATTTGCTGTCTAGCGTCACGGCACATTGATGACCCCCGAGTCCGATCGGATCCAAATGAAGGGGTATCGGCAGGCACCCAATGGTTCGAGCTTTTCGGCCGTCTTCGTACACTTCCCATCGCGGATCGTCCGACGCTTTACACGATCCAAGCTTACTTGATTGCCGCTGTTTACGCAACAGGGCTGGGAAAGTTGTCCAAGGCCGCCGCCCTATTATCAGAGGCTATTACAGTCTCCATCGACGCCGGCCTGCACCGTTCGGCCGACACATATGACCTCTTTGACCCCATCGAAGACGAAGTTCGGAAACGCACTTTTTGGTGCGTGTACCTATGGGACAAACAGCTCTCGGCCCACTTTGGACGACCACCCATGATTCGCCTACGGGACTGCGACGTCGGGGAACCTGCGATCATCGACGACGAGTTCGTGACACATGACGGCATACTACCACAACCCAATGGTACGGAGAGTCGGATGAGCGTGTTCGTTGCGATGATACGGATCATGGTCGTCATGGAATCCGTGTTGGACATTCCGCCACCGCGCCATAGGACTGGTGACTCTTCGCCTTTCGTGTTGCGCGCCGCCGCCATGCTCTCAGGGCACACGCAGCCAAAGGATTTACGTGAAGAAGAGGCTCTGGTGGATAAAATCCACCACTCAATACCGCCATATTGGGCTCATACATCAGAAACCCTGGCCAGCGATGATGTCATTCGCGTCACGCAGGCCGTGCGACTCCACTGCGCCGAGCAGTCTGTCCGGATGTTGATTCACAGGCACCGCTTTTCCAATTTCGTGGCAGAGAGGGTCTACAACGGTTCTGCAGAGGACGAGCCATGCGAGATTGAACAGGAAGCGATGACGGCCGCGCATGGATGCGCACTACGGATCATCTCGTCATACGTGCAGATCGCGGCCAAGGGACTGATGACATATTGTGAGTTGGCTTTGAGATGGCATGGCTTGCGTTCGCTGATAGCCTCGTACAGATGGCGTCCATGTCATCCATCAGTTGACTCAGGCTGGGCGTTCTCTACTGGCCGTTTTGATCAATTGCAAGAGCGATCAGTTCCAGCCCTTGATACAGCCGGCTCTCGATGCTCTTCGATCCTGTGTTGCGTTGCTGCGGCGGTTCAGTGGGAGATATATTTGTGGACAGAGGTCGGGGGACCTGATGGAAGAGTTGTGTCGCCGTGAGTCGATTCCGGACTTGAGATGCGATTCACACGACTCATTTTCTTGTTCAGTCACACAAATACATCTTGATCCTTCTCGGTCTGATTCCCAGGAGGCGTCCAACAAACGACCTCCTTGGATAAGACCCATCCGCAAGAGGACACCGAGCGCGACGAAGGGAAGCGGGAGCGGTACCAGTTCCCCTCAAAGCAGCCACGAAGAGTTTTCGCCTTCTGAGTTCCTCGTCGACCCTGCGGTCGGGATCACGAGTCCTCAGCTGGTCTGCCAGTCGTACTCTCCGATCTCTGCTACGTGCAGATCTGCTGGCCAGTACTTCAATCGTCGATCGTCGCTTACGCTTTCCTCGTTCGAGATGGATCCGAGTGTGTACATGTCATCACCAGCAGAGATGATCAGTATGTTTGGTGATAACGTTATGGACGTTCCCTCTATGTTTGCTCCTGATTTCAGCATGGGACAACACTCGATTGAGACGAGTGATTCCCCGTATGGACATATCGGTGGGGGCCTTGTCACGACGCCGTGAAGCTGGCCTGTGGTGTCTCTTTATGTATGGTCATTTAGTCGCTGCATTTTGTATTTTTTTTACCCACATGCATCATCCCGCCTTCAAATCTCTGGAATAGATATACATCACGTGATCTGGATGTGTTCGTTCTTGAATTCCTTCTGGACTGCCATTCAATCACGGCTAGCATAAGGAATGTTGAACACGAACCACACATTCCTTGTGCCCATTTCTTTTGCAGGTGGCTGGCGGGTTTGACTACGCGGTTGGCATGGGCTGGACTCGTCTTGGACTCGTCTTGTTGCTTTCATCTCTGACCATCAGTTGTCAGTCATATGCGATGGAGACGATTGGAAGCATTCACGTCCCCATCGTCCGAAGGCCAGCATCCGAACGTTGGCGGCGCTCCCCAACCACCGGGTCCATCGGTCTCGGTGACTACGCAGACATGTACGCGCCCGTGTCGCGTCCCGACGCGCTGATCCGTTGACGCCAATGTTCTCCAGAACGTACAATATCCAAATCCAAGTCGGCGAGACCCACATGCCCGTAGTACTGGGTAAGCACCGACCTCGGACGGCGCCCATGGCACGCGCTGACCTTCTCGCCAAGACACGGGGTCGTCCGACCTATGGGTCCTGTCGACGCCCTGCAAAGATACGTGCCCGCCCCAGAACGTCCCGTTGTACCCCCTCTCGACGTTCCGCCCCGCGCGCCGAGATGCGACGCTCATCTACGGGGACTCGATGACGGGGACGTACGCAAGAGGCCCTATCGGCTCCGATTTCGTCTCGGTGGCTGGGATCGGTCTCCAGGGTCAGTATTTCGCGGCGATCAATGCCACGAACACGTCTGTCCTCCGGACAGACTCTGCTGGCATTCTAGGGCTCGGGTTCCCCTTCAACAGGTATGTTGGACGGCCGTCGGGAGGCGTGTGCTGATGCGCCCGAGTCTCTTTTGGATCGATGGGTCTCTGGGTCAAAACAGCACCGGGGGTGCGATGGGCCATCGTGGCGTACCTCTGGAACCCGTGAATGACGACGGCCAGTTTTCCAAACGCCTCAGAAACATGGAGACGCGTTGGTTTCCGAAACACGATCTTGGGGATGATGGGGGAACAGCGGTGGTAGGCTCGGTGCGCCAGGTGACGACGACGGCCGCGCTCCAGTCGTCCATCGTCAGCTATGGGCCGCTGATCCCTCGTCTCGTGGCAGAGGGCATGCTGGATTTTCCGATGTTTTCGGTCACTCTCCAGCGGGACGCGATTGAGATTGGGGGAAATGAAGGGATGCTGTCGATTGGACAACTGCCGCCGACCGTCAGCACTGATAGTCTGACGTGGGTGAGCGTACGTGGTTATCCTCCATCGCGCGGTGGGCTGAACCCACCCACGGACGCTCCTGGAGAGGTTCGTTTAGCCCTAGAGACGACGGTGCAGGCACTCACTCGTATCCCGATGGACAGGTATACCCAATAGCATGGGAGATACCGGTGGACGATGTCTGGTTCGATGGCGTCAAGCTGGAACGGTCCAAACTGTCGTCTCCAAATATTTCACTCTCGGCGCTGATCGACACGGTGCGTCGACTCTCTTCTTCTGCGCCTGGTCGTGTCAATCACAACTCTGCCGTGTGGACAGGGTAACTCACTCATTCGGGGCCCTCCTGACGTTGTACAGCAGATCCACGATATGCTTGGCGGACCACGGTTTGCCTGTTCCCCACCGCATGTTCTACAATTTCAGATTGGAGGTAAATTCTTTCCTGTCGATCCTCGCGATTTCGTCAGTGAAGTTCGCCTGGGTGACCCCGACCTTTGCGCTGCGAATGTGGTGCCCACGGATGTCCCCGCGGCGGATGGTTCTGGATACCTGTATAGCTGGAACTTGGGGGATCCATTCTTGAAAGGGTGCGTAAGTCTCTCTTTTCTATCGATGGGGACGCGCGTCCCGCATAGGGTCGGGTCACATTTTCGTCGTAGACACCCGCGCATGCTAGCATTTTTGGATCAGTACCCTTGTCACGGAGGGGGGGGTACCTTGATCGGGACGCGGGGCGTCCAATCGTGATGCCCTTTTTCCATACGGGATCATCTCGGAAGGAACCTTCGGCCATCCGAAATGAATGCCGTCCGTGATGTCCGACGTCACTCATGGGTTGATTGTAGCGTCCTGGCCGCGTTTCATTATGGCTCGCTCACGCGTCCGTCGCAAAACCCACCCCGGATCGGTTTGCTCTCTACTGTCAATCTGAACACGGCGGGCAAGCTGTTGTGTGATGACAAGCACAAGGCGGAACGGGAGCACGAAGGATATCCGAGTCCGTCTTTCCATTCTCCGCTGTTGTTGCCCGTGTTGACTTTGGGGTGGCTAGTGATTGTGGAGCCTGCGCCTGGGTCGCTCCCACCTGCCCGGGGCACTGGGGTTGGGGGCGTGCCCCTTGCGGCGGAGCCGATCGCGACGAAAAGCGGGACCACGGGAAGATTTACAAACGGCGTTTCGGAGGACGTGCAGGTCCGTTTTGGTCTCTGGACTGTTGTCTTGGCTGGATTTGTGACATGGATGACATGGAGGATCGTTGGGTGATCTGAGCAGTGACGTGACGTGGACTTGGGTGTTTGCATTCGGATTCTCACTTTGCTGTATCGATGGTGGTTTAGATTTAGATTTGTAGCATAGGTAACAAATTTTGGCACAAAAGAATACATAGAAGACACATTTCTATCCACACAGCAGTATTAGAATGCCTTCAAAAAGGAAGTACCTGAAAACAGATCCCAGGTGGTTTGCAACAGCTCCCCGCCCCTGATTTCGTTGCTGTCATGGAAATAATTCCAATATCCAGGAAGCAAGTGGTGCAGCGAGAACCAGATCTGTACGATGCCATTAGTATGCAGGGCAAGCGACTGGAATCGTCCTGCACTTACACTGTAGTACTTGCACAACCGTTTATCCGCGTCGCGCGTGCGCAAGAGCAAGAACCGTCCGCCGACAAGGCACCCATATGCGACGAACGCGACGGTGCAGAACCAGTCAATGTCCCAGATGCAGCAGAGCACAAAGGACCAGATAGGGAGACCGAGCCCGACGACGAGGCGAGACGTGATCGGGAACATGATCGGCACGGTGCAACGCCCGGTGATGCGGTCCCCCTCGACGTCCTTGAAATCCTGGCAATGCACGGTGGAGGTGAAGACCGCGATCGTCAATTGGATCGCCAGTTTGGCTGTGTCGCTGACGCGACCGGGATCACAGCCTGGACGACGCGTGCGTGTCAGAAGGGACAATACTCGGGGGGCACGTGAGGGAACGTACTTGCGCTGAGCGTGCCGCCCAGTTCCATGCACCCGTACATGAGGGCGAGGACGACGTTCTTGGAGAGCCAGTGCTTGTCGCCGTCGAACTCGTTGTACCACAGCGTGAAGAGCTGCATTTCGAGACTGGCCAGGACCAGTTGGGTGCTCCAGATCGACGAGTATGCGAGGCAGAAGGGGGCGATGAGCCACCGAAGGAGGGTCGCGTTGCGGAGGGAGATTCTCCCGGCGGGAAGGGGCCGCGACGGTTTGTTGATCTTGTCTTCTTCGGGTGCCTTGATCTGGTTCGCGAGGTCGAATTGCAGAATGTGGAGCCAGACCCACGCGACGGTGGGTAAGATGTGAAACACGCTGCACAATGGTGCCGAGGCAATTGCGAACAAGGACTGGTTTGTGAATCAGTGAGTGACGGGCGGCGACGAATGGACAGCGAAGTGCTTACCACTGGAATGATGGCCGTCAGGATGTCATTCTTGGTGAAGAGAAAGATGGTGTAAAGGTGGTATGCGATATCGGAGAGTGATGAGCGTTGGACAGTCATGGTGCTCTAGGATGAGTCGAGATCTGGTCCTTGGTTCTGCTATCCCAGATATGCGAGGGCATTTATACGATCCATTGGTCTGTGTTCCGGTTATCAACTGGACCGACTCTGTTGAAGCAGCACTGAGTAGACGGTAGGTCGTGCTTTCCGGGTATGACATGTGTGGTCCATCCTGTGAGTCGGAGGGAACGTTGATTGACCTTGTTCGGGGGCCGTTATCCGTGCCGTCGCAATTAAATCATGCTGTATGAAGCAAAAAAAAATCCAGTAGTGCTTCGGTGGCCGATGGTTCTGGCAGATCATTGTTGAGTTTTCGTTTAACGGAATTCAGCTTACCCCTTCGTCTGCAGCCCCTGTGGGTTAGAAACCGGCCAAGGCATCCTGTCGACAGAGAAGCGTAATGCGGCACAGCGTCATCGGAACGTTCACTCAAGGGGCGAGCAATGCAGCGCCTTCCTGGGCGCCACTGAGTGTCCAATGGACATTTTAAGCTGCCGGAACGTTGAAGATAGCGCGTCGTGGGATAAGGCCGCCGGTCCACCCGGGACAAAAAAAAACCCGTCCGTGACCGGACACTTGGAATGTCAGAGTTTGGTTGGAATGTACGCCCTCTATGATGGACAACCGGGACTAAGATATGGCTTGAAAAGCTGCCAAATGTTTTAGTCAACGACAGTGGTGCTTACAAGTGGCAGTGAGTGGCAGCCCCTGAGAAAGTTCCCAAGCCTCAGCGATCGGAGTTTCGCCAACAATTCGGAAGCAGCCTCTGACACGTACCGTTGAACGCCTGAACGCTTGCCTGCCACGCGGGACGTCATTCTTCAGTGTTGAGGCGGCCAGGCTTCTTACCTGCCCCGATCAGCTGGCAGAGTCGGGCAAGAGGCTCGTCTCTTTTTCAATGCAACAGTCTGCAACTATCCCTTGGAGTTCATGCAGTGCTGCAGTGCTGGCTGGGCCACTTCTGGCTAGACTCCATCGCGTGCCCACAAGTTCAAGTGCATCCTTAAGCGCAACCACCTTCACTTATCGGGCTACTAGCTGGACGAGCCCTGAGGATGATTTCAAGCGAAATGAAGTGTGGGTTAACTTTCGGAAGCTTATCAACGCGTTCATAGCGTCATACTAACCGTTTTACATACAGGATTTTCCCCCTAAATATTAACTTGCATGAATAGTTCAAGGGGGGGATGTGCTCCCCCGCCTTTCCCGCTATCGTATGTTACAGTATTAGATAAGGCATAAGAAGTAAGCTTATATCTACAATAAAACGAAATGTTGACTGTTCAAAAGGCTAGTGTGCTGTGCGTGCCGCTAGCGAATACTATCCCTTTCCAGAGCCCTCTAGGAAAAAGATTGCCAGAAACAGAGTCCCAGGCGACTTGGAGTAGCTTTCCACCTCGAATTTCATCCACGGAATGGAAATAATTCCAGTACCCTGGAAGCAAATGATGCAGCGAGAACCAAACCTGTGGGGTCCGTCAGCACATTTAGAATGTCGATGCTTGAGCCTCACTCACGCTGTAGTACTTGCATGACCGTTTATCTGCTTCACGCGTGCGCAAGAACAAGAACCGTCCGCCGACGAAGCATCCATATGCGACGAACGCGATGGTGCAAAACAAGTCAATGTCCCAGATGCAACACAGTATGAAGGACCAGATGGGGAGGCCGAGGCCGACAACGAGTCGGGAGGCGATCGGGAACATGATCGGAACAGTGCAGCGACCAGTTATGCGGTCACCTTCTGTGTCCTTGAAATCTTGGCAGTGGACGGTGGTAGTGAAGACGGCAACGGTTAGCTGTGCCGCGATTTTGGCCGTTTCGCTGACTGTGGAACAATCGCAGCCTTTATAGGAGAAGCAATCGTCAGTTGAATGGCGAGTTGGCAAGGTATGGACGACAAACATACTTGCAACGAGCGTGCCACCGAGTTCAGTGCATCCGTACAAGATGGCGAGAACGGCATTTTTTGACAGCCAATGCTTATCGCCGTCCATTTCGTTATACCAGTATGTGAACAACTGCATCTCGAGACTGGTAAACACCAACTGGGTGCTATAGAGCGAGGAGTATGCGAGACAGAGGGGAACAACGAGCCACCGCAAGATCGTTGCGTTGCGTAAGGTGATTCTACCCGCCGGGAGGGGCCTCGATGGTTTGTTGATCTTGTCTTCCTCTGGCGCCTTGATCTGATTCGCAAGGTCAAATTGTAGGAGATGAAGCCAGACCCACAACGTTGTGGGCAAAATGTGGGACGCAGAGCACAGTGGTGCCGAAGCGAGACAAAATAATGTCTGGCAGATCATGAGCTGAAGAAAGCGTGTGAACAGCAAGGCATGCTTACCACCGGAATCAGGGCGGTTAGGATGTCATGCTTGGTGAAAAGAAAGATAGTATAAAGGTGGTATCCGATGTCAGATAGCGGTGAGTGTTGCACGGTCATCTTAGGAAGCGGAAACTAGTCTCTGATCTTCATGGCATAGATGTGTTGACGTTTTTATATCTTGCGTAGATATCTATCTTCCGGTAATCATCCAAACCGATGGCCTGGTGAAGGCTTAATGCTGTTCAAAGGTGCCTGACACTCGCAGAGCCAACCACGTCCAAATAAGCCATCCTGTGTTCTACCTAACAAGGCAAAGAGGCTTTGCATAAAGAACGTACCCCGCCACTGTGAGCGCCCCAAACCGGTTATTTGGGCTACTAATTCAATCCTGGGTGGTTCGGATGTGGTGGATGCAGAGCTGCATATGGCGATACCAGCACTGTTTCGATTATGTGACCTAGTCGTTCCCAGGGAAAGAGTTTTCGGCCCCTTCGGGTTAGGAGCAGCCAACACCTGCAATAAGATGGCAAAGTACGTGTTAGACAGCATGGCGGACGCCTTTTTTTCATGAGACCAATAAAAAAAACATTGTCTAGGTTTGAAAAGTCCGATACAGCCGCTGTTTAACATGTCAAATGAAATGCCACACCCCCGCCGACTTAATTGATGGGAACGTTTCATTCCCCCGACGGGATAGCGCATTTCGTGCTTTGCACTAAAGTGGTGGATACCGCGAGCTACGATATTGAGTCAGCAATGAGATCGCAAGGTGATTGCTCCTGAAGTGTCCCTCAAGGCTGCCGAAGCCCAGTAGGTGAGAAATATCCAATAATAGTTCGAGTGCAGGGATGACTTTGCTGTACGGGCCTTTACCACTTTACGTCCTGCATGGAATATCTATTTTGCGTGCTCAGGCCAGGACGTCATGTCACCCGGCAGCGCATCCATATCACTGCCCTTGCGAGCTATGCGGGAAATAAACCACACAAACTTCAATGCGTCATGGGCCGGAACAATCAGGGTCCTACGGATCACACGGATGTGTCCAGACCATTTGGTGACAAATTGACACCACGTACCTCCGCTTGACCTATTAGTTTTTCATTTTAACCTTGAATTTCATAGAAAATGACTGCAAGCTATTCGCTCCAGACCTCGGGACCTCACTCAAGAGGTTTTTTTGCGTGCCTGCCATGCCTGCTGCTCTGTAGTGTGTCCAACAGGATGTAACTCCCAGACTAGATCTACGCGCGCCACCCTATCATACCGGAGTGTACAAACGCCGGGACTAAGCAGAAAGTACAAAACCTCTCGCTGGCCTCTACCGAAAGTAGGAACACTGCCCACCCCTATTACGTTCACCCTCGGCTTTCGGATCGACCATCCCGCGATAAGGAAAACCTTAGTTTCCCCACACCGCTAGCTCCTTGGGAAGCGGACACCAATGGTGCTGTTCTCGTTCGCACTCCACACACAAGGTCAAAGGACGCCCCACTTCACACACCTGACATGCGTCTGCACCGCGCAGTGACGCTGCGCGGGACGCGGATGATCTGCAACTCGACCACGCGTTCAACCAAAAACAGACGGGTAGAGGATAGCCCGACCCCGATCAAATGCATCATCGCTGGCTATGCTTATGACAATCCCGTGTGGCCGACATTGTGCGTCCCCAGTGAAAATCCGCCCCAGAGCTGAGCGTTGCCATCACCTGTGGACCGATCACCGGGAGAAGGTGTTGCGCAAGTAGCCGTGGGCCGGGACCGACACGAAGCTGTGCCAGGACCGTTGGAATCGTCGTTTTTCCAGCGATGACTTGCCAAGAAAGGACTACGGGGACCGCCCAAGCGGTGCTTGGTTGCGGCACGGATAGAACCCAGGCGGGCCGTATGTCTCTTTGGATATGAGCAGTCTGTATGGCGTACAACCCTGCATTGCATTCGGAGTGTATGGTCCGGGAGGACGTTTGCGTCAGTCAAGACATCTGCATGTACATGTTTGAACCCCCGTCATGGGCGCGCAGCGCTCATATCCTTGTTCGCGCAGAATGCATGTGTGCGGGGTACGTTAGAGATTAATCAATTGATCCGAGAAGCCAAGGGAGTAAGTCCCCCAACGTTCCGCACGGATGCGTACGGGGAGCAGAACAGAGTTAAGAAACGATGTTGGGTGGAGGTGTGGATGCGTCAACAGCAGGGTCTTCTGCGGGAATAGGTGTGAGTTGGTGGACGTTGCAGTAATAAGTGGGTAATGTACTGTGGGTAATCCTTCCGCAGTGCGAAGAATTCGGTGGACCTCAAAAAACCAGCACAACACGTCTGACATCCCCACCCATCGTATCAGTATTACCAGCGTAATCTCCTTTGCTTGTGCTACGACTTGCCTGTACTCGTCCACGTGCCGACGGGCAAGCGTGCAGCAAGTGCCAAAGGATCACCCCGGTCGAGCAATAAACTAAAGGACACGCATCTGCTTTTCCAAAGGTGACATGACAGAAGGCGGTAAGAGGGATGTGTTTGTCTAAGACGATTGATGAGACATGCTACTCGTGTTCACGATCGGGTTGGTGGTAGGGGAACATTCGGAGCGGTGGCGTCGAAGAATTGCCATACTGTCCAGTGGCATGAGAATCTGTACTCTTGAGCTTCTTCTCGAAGGTTTAAAATTGAATGAGTCCTGAAGGGTGGAGCTACCGAGTCATCACGAGTCATCACACGTCTCATGAGCTCATCGATAGCCTTGGACAAACTTTGGGCAGTCTAGTGGATCCATCTCAGATTCAAAATGGGGTGTGTTGCTGAGTCGGAGGTCTCGGACTTTGGATGTCCCGTAGTACATAAGACCACCATGTCTACGGACTCGGATGAACATATTCTACGCGAGAAACAGCCACCCGAACTGTTGATTCCGACACTCGACAAGGCACTCGAGCTATCAGAGGAACAATTGACATTCCTACGGCACGCTATCCGCGATCTCCCGAACGACCTCGATGATCTTGATACCGAAATCGCCACACGCGTGACAGCGGTACAACGCAGGTGAGTGGCCTGTGGTGTCGCTTTCACAAAGCCCAATTCAAGATGGCTCCTCATCTAGAGCGTAGTAGGTCACGTCCACCGCCGCAGTCCTACTGATAATAGCCGCTCTCAGCCAGATATACCCCTACGTATGCATTCGCGGCTTCCTGTACGCCGCACTCCGCATGCGCGAACACGACCTGTTCGCCTATGTCCTTGAAGCAGGTAGATCTCCCAACCCACCCATCCTGCTGGACATTGGCTGTTGCAGCGAGTACCCCTTCCCGATCGCACCCTCAGGATGATGCTGACCACAACGTCCGGCAGTGGGGACAGATCTCCGTCACCTCGTTCATTCCGGGTATAACCCCGCCTCCGTCATCGGATGTGACGTCCGGCATGCCTTCATCGACCTCGGACACGAACTCTACGCGGATCGAGAGACCTGCCTCATCCCGTTCTTTGCCGGAGACTTGTTCGATATCGTTCCCTGTCCGTTCCCGTCTGAAGCGGACGAGGCCCGCAGTACGGCGCTGAGGGATATCACGAACCTCAACGAACTGCGCGGACGCGTCAAATATGTTTACGCCGGATCGCTGTTGAATCTCTTTGACGAGAGTACGCAAGAGGCAGCCGCGAGGCGTCTGACGTCCCTGCTAGACGTCGCTCCTGGGTCTCCTCCTGCTATCGTCTTTGGGATGCATTTTGGGAAGGTGATAGAGGGACCAGTCACAGACAACATAGGTCGGTACGTCTGTCACCTTTTGTACTCCCGTGTTGATACTGAGAGTGAGTTGTATGTAGGGTCAGATATCTGCACTCGCTCATGTCCTGGGAGCGTCTGTGGCGGCGTGTCGTGGGAGAGACCAGGAGCGCGCATGTTGAAAGCGATCTACGTCTTTGTCCAAGTTGGACCGACGACGTGGGACCGATGTGGTGGAAGGTCTGGATCAGTGATCGAACAACTGCCGTCGATCCAGTACATTCGAGCTGACGACTTGCTATCGTTAGGCAAAGAGATATCAATCAAGTCAAGGAACAATGGTGGTCATTCGTGATTTACTTGGCAAAGACGATTGTCCACATTCTCGGTGATCATTGCCTTTGACACTCCCGACAGGTTGTTGATCGAGGAGAGTGTCAGTCCAAGCGTGGATGAGGTATAGAGAGCCAAGTGGAAGGGGTACCTGGTACCTAGGTAGCAAGCAGGGGAACCCGAAAGGCGTGCGGGTGGTGGATCGACTCTGACAGCCGGCGACTACCTATGACGCCAGGACGCCCGACACCGCACACGCCACACACGCCCTGCCCGACCAAGTCCTACCGCCACACCAGCCAGGAGAGATCTTCAGCGCTGATCTCCCAAGTGCGTTCGTCTTTGACGTTCCGACACGGGAGTAGTTACTCCCGGATGGTGTCCACTCGACCTCGCCAGGGTCACCAAGCTGTGTGACCGACTGAATGAGAATTGTCTCACTTTCGAAAAGGGACCGCTCTGCCTCTCAGCGTGGGCCAGCATCAGCGTGGCGGGCGCGCGAATACATGAGGTTGGAAGCTGACAGAGATACAAATGTGGAGCCGCCAGAATCCACACAAGGATATCTGTGTCCACCGAGCTCGTGACGCTAGCCGTGCCAAAGTCAACCAAGGGCTCGCTATTTGTAACTGGAAAGGAAACGGAGAACATGCCGAGGAATTCCTTGTGATTGTCAATTATGAAACCCTGGGGTAGATTCTGGCGAGTTTTGATTCTGAAGCATGGTATACTTGTTAGTCTAGCTGCAAATCCCACTCCATGGTACTCCTTGTCAAAGTACCTCGACGGTCAACACCACAGAGGAAAATTGCAGAGCTAACCACTGGCAAGGCTTCATGCAGTACACAATGGTCCCCCTTTGTTGATACAGCACTGTATCCTGCCACGCGGTCATGGACGAGAAGGTCAGTGAAAGGCTGGCGTCGTTGCCAAGTAAAAACTTACCCTGGTTTGTTGCAGAGGCGACTTGTAGTGCTGTAAATAGTTGTAGAAAATATTTGTTTCGTCTTTGCTTGCTTGGCATAGCAACACAATCAGAACTTGTAGGGTTGAACACGGGTATACCCGTGAGTTGGCGAGCCAACACCGCACCTTAACCGCGGGTAGGGCTGCACCAACTAGGCTGGTTGTAACCACGGGCACGACGCGGGAAGTTCAGGTTTTGCTACACCGTACCCCTACCACCGCGGTGTCGTCCCTACCCGTTCCAACCCTAAGGCTGGAGAGCAGAATAAAGTTCGTTCCACCCGCTGCTGACGAGCTTGGTCATAATTTCCCTCAGGATGCCATCAGAGAGGGTTTGCACCACATGTCATGAACCTCTAACACATTCAATCGGTTCAATTCCCATGACTTCGAACTAGTGTTAAGCAGCGTCACCTCACCTAAGTACCGCAGACATACTAATTTGAAGTCAATTATCCCGGGTGCTAACATGTTTCTGGTCGTGTATTGGAAACTGGAAGGTGTTTCATACTAAGCCATGTCGCCATGTGTGCGCCCAGTATTTCGCATGGTATAAAGACCTGGCTTTCACATCTCTCACTCACAGGTACTGGCTAGTAAGTGTATGTGCTCATTTCGTATCCACTTGCTCACTTTGCTTTTATCAGCCCCTTCTCTATTCTATAACTCACCAGCCGTTGACGGCCGACTGTCCTCTCGTTCATTCACCATTATTCCCGATGCGCTTCCATTCCGTTTTCTTTGTGTTCATAATCTCGAGTGTGGTCTCCTTCGTCACATCCGCACCTGCACCCGCCCGAATGGAGATCTCTCGGGCTGTCTCTCCTCGCACAGAGTATGTGTCAGACACTACTTTCTGATGATTAATGGGTGCTCATCGCACGTATTAGACAACCGCACACACAAGACCTATTCCCGAATGATGTCAAAAATAAGTGAGATTCATATGACCAGTGGATGGACAGTTGATGATTACTTTGTGGATAGCCCAGCAGCCCATGAGAAGAGCATGGCACTCCGCAAACGGGGAGGTTCCCAGGGGTGAAGAGCATTTCGTATCTAATTCTACTCGATTCTGATGTCTGCTCCACTGCTTCTTCCAGCATGCCTTCGACATACGAGAGTGGTGAGCAGATTCATGGTGGTGGTGGTGATGGTGGTAACGGTGGTGGCGGTCTTAATGGTGGTGATCATAACGGTGGTGGCGATCATAACGGTGGTGGCGATCATAACGGTGGTGGTGGTCATGATGGTGATGGTCAGGGCGGTGGTCATAACAATGTCAATGGTAAGTGATAAGCTCATGAACGAAAATTTCTACGCAGTTGACAATCACATGCAGTGAGTTCCTTCAGGTGTTTCTCTGGTGACCCAGATTACTTTATCTTCAGCCTCCTTCACACGTTAATGATCCTGCCCACGAGTCGCAGCAATCAGGTGTGTATAAAAATTAATGTGGATACTGTCCGTACAACTGACCGTCATCGACAGTGAGTTTGGGGTTGTTTTGGTGACGCTAATTTTTTTACTGTTGAATGATTTGCAGCACCCGCCCCATCGGGAGGAGCCTCCTTCACACGCTAATGATCCTGCCGACGAGTCGCAGCAATCAGGTGCGTATAAAAACTAATGTGGACACTGTCCGTACAACTGACCGTCATCGACAGTGAGTTTGGGGGTGTTTTGGTGACGCTAATTTTTTTACTGTTGAATGATTTGCAGCACACACCCCATCGGGAGGAGCCTCCTTCACACGCTAATGATCCTGCCCACGAGTCGCAGCAATCAGGTGCGTATAAAAACTAATGTGGACACTGTCCGTACAACTGACCGTCATCGACAGTGAGCTCGGGGTTATTTTAGTGACGCTAATTTTTCACTGTTGAATGATTTGCAGCACCCGCCCCATCAGGAAGGCCAAGAGGTTGATCCTCATTTTGATGCGGCTGAGGTTCTCAGGCAGCTCCAAGATGGTGGTGGTTTTGATTATGATGCACATGGCAAGTGTCAAAACCATAAATTGCCAATATATGCAACTGACAATTGTCGACAGTGCGTTGATCAAAATGTTGTTTCGGCAGTACTAAATGTTCTTGCCATTGACTTGTAGGGTTACCGAGGAACGCGCTGGGATACTTAACGGCGGTGGTCCTTCTACGACGCCAGATGCTATGCAGGGAACGGGGAGAAAACAGAATATCGGTGAGCCACACTCGCGGTAGTTCGTATTTTGATTGTACACTCCCGAACAACTGTGACAACCACAGTTCTTGCATAGATGTGGTATCACACTTGAGAGTGACTTGGTGGTCGAGGTTAACCCCATGAGCAACTTTGCAGGGATGGGCAGAAACAGGTTCAGTATCCGGTGCCAGGCTGCGAGCACATTCTCTTGTTTGTTGAGCTCTCGTGATGTCTATTGGAAGCTAATTAATTGTAAGAGTAAAGAAGGGTCTGCGTCACGTCCGAGCTCTAACTCGGCCCGCGACTTTGTGTATTGGGAAAAGAGCTCACTTGGCCAGCCTCTTACCCGTCTCCGTCATACACACGCTTGAATGAAATACACTAACGATTGGCTTGACGCCTAGAGCAGATCATATATATGATATACATTGTATACCCATCGCAAAGCGTAAATTGGACAACGAGCGTGGTGGTCGATTGCACCTCACGTTGACTTGGCTGTGACAATTTCTCCTAGAATCACCACCGAAATCCAACTGGCTCTTTTCAGCCAACCTTGTAGACGTTGTTTGATCCCAACTCAGCCCTTTTGATACTCGGTAGACGACGAGTGTAGGGCAGTTCACCTGCCGAATCTGTGTCAATACCTGTGGGTCCACGCATATGAACGTACGTACCTGAACTGGACACAATGTGACAGTCAGGACGTATTCCACGGGGTTGTCCAATATGTATACGGCAATGAACACGAGTGACCAAATGGCGTAGAGGGCGGCCGACTCGATCAGCGTGGTTGCAATGCTCGTGTACGGAGATACTCGAGCGTCTTTTCGACCTGCAAACGATACCAGTCAGTGACAATGCAGAGAGACACACGGCCGGACACACCCCAGATCCGTTCCATATTCTTCTTGAACAGGAACAGTCGGAGACAGATAAAGATCGTGACATAGATGCTCAACACGACAGACAAAACGTAGAACGGAAGAGCGACCCGTATGGCGTACGTTGACCATATGGTTCGATTGAGATGCATCAGGATCAGGATCCTACATCCACCACCTAGAGGTTCGAGCATAAGACGCTGGGCTCTGGACGACACAATTTACCTACTGCACCGAGGTAGAGCAGGAAAGCGCAAAGGAGAACCAAGAATCGGGCGGGATGCCTAAGGTCGTAGCAAAATACATACTCTATCGAACCCGAGTCAGAAGAGGAAGGATGCGCAGGTGTATCTCAAACGCACCATCATTGCGTCGTCGGCAAACCACGTCGTCAATAGAAGGGCTGCGACAGTCATAGCTGCAACAGGTGTGGCCCATATCGCAGCGATGTAGGCAAGGGGTCCTCCAGGATAAGTCGCTTCCCACTGTGTTCAACGTCATAGCAGGTAGAAAGACGTCGTTGCATACTAATTGAAGGTTGTAGCGAGATTTCAACTGACTGCAACAAGATACTCACGCACTCGGGAATATTGGCCGCTAAGTCTATCACGCGCAGTTACCAACCTTCTTCGTGCACCCGCCAGAGTCATTGAAAGCTGTCAGAGGGCCTGTACGGTGTCGAGGGTCCTGCATCAATGATGGACTCCGGCCCGAGGGCTAAACCCTTTACTCAAGACATCAACGGCGCGCAACAATGACAATGTTTAAGCCATGACATGAACACAGTTGAGCTTCTCCAGAATACGTTATCTCCCTTTGGGGCACGCCTCACATGAAACAGCAAACCGGCCGCTTTGCTTTCTGTCCCTCATGTCCATCTCCAAAGGCATCGCCCTCGTTACTGGATCCGCCCAGGGTATTGGGCGCAGCCTCGCTCTTCGCCTCGCCAGAGATGGGTTCGACGTCGCCCTGAACGACGTCCCGTCCAAATGCGACCAGCTGCGTGCTGTTGCAGACGATATTAGCAAACTTGGCAGAAAGACCCATTTGGTGCCTGCAGACATGTCCGTTGAGGACGAGGTCAAGCGAATGGTTCAGGACACTTCGAAAGGGCTGGGTGGGCTGGATGTGGTGCGTCTCCCTATGCGACCTCCAGAAACGATTTCCTGACGCATGACCATAGATGGTTGCAAACGCTGAGATTCCTCATGCATCAACGTTTCTTGACAGTAGGCCACATTACCCGGTCTTCTGCAGCAGGACTAACGCCATGATCTCTCAGCTGAACTGGACGACTAGGAGCGCGTCATGGCTACCAACGCACGTGGCACATTCTTGCGTTACAAATACGCAGCAACACAAATGGTCTCTCAAGGACGTGGAGGGCGCATCATTGGTGCATCTTCCATCGCTGGAAAAGTGGCGTACCCCACAGCGACTGCATACTCCGCCAGCAAGTTCGTTGTTAGGAGCTTGACACAAACTGCCGGTAAGGGCCGCATTCCTTGCATTTTGGCTCCGATTAGAACCTTGTGTGATCCCATCAGCGCTGGAACTAGGCCGACATAACATCACAGTGAATTCATATGCTCCAGGTGTTATTCATACTACGATGAGTGCGTATAAGCACTCTACCCGTCATCGAATCAGGGTTAAATGTCCTTAGGTGCCGCTTTTTTTAAACCTGGGAGAGGGGAGCTGTATGAAGAAATGGTGAAATGGTGCGCAGACGTAAGTTGTCACGTCTCATGTAGCTCGGGGTTCCCGACCGTCTTCATCATGTTCGACCGTCCTCTCCCAACAGAACGTATCCAGCAGACCGATCAAACATGAGGGACAGCCGGAAGACATTGCGAATGCTGTGAGTTTTCTCGCGTCCAAGGAGGCGCATTTTATCACAGGCAAGTATCTACTCACCAATCCTCTCACGTGTCCACTGACGCTCATTTGGCTAGGACAATGTGTAAGCTTATATTGTTGGTCCCATCGGAATAGTGCACTGAGTCAACTTGCAACAGATCACCGTTGACGGAGGAGTAGTTTTATCCTAGGATGAACTTCTTCTCGAAGGGTTGGATAATGTACTATTCTGAAAGCGTGTAGGAGCGATCTCACCATATCAACGACAGCAAGTCATCAGTTTGAACGCACAAGATCGACCGGAGTTGTTTGATCACCGATCCAGACCTTCCACCACACCGGTTCTGTGTCATCAGTCCAACTTGGATCAGGGCGTAGATCACTCTCAACATGCACGCTCTTGGTCTCTCCTACGACCCGCCGCCAGAACCGCTCCCAGGACACGGGCGAGTGCAGATATCCGAGCCTACAAGCAAGTCACCAACATAGAATTACAAAGGCTGGCCATGACGTACCGATCCATGGTGTCGGCGGCTGGTCCCTCTATCACCTTCCCTACGTGCCTCCCAAAGACAACAGCAGGAGGAGACCCAGGGGCGACGTCGAGCAAGGTCGTCAGACGCCTCGCGACCGCCTCTTGCGTGCCCTCGTCGAAGAGATGCAACAGCGACCCGGCATAAATAGCAGTTTGTTGAGGTTCGTGATATCCTTCAACGCTACGCTACAGGCCTCGTCCGCTTCGGATGGAAACGGACAGGGCACGATATCGAACACGTCTCCGGCAAAGAACGGGACGAGGCAGGTCTCTCGATCCGCGTAGAGTTCGTGTCCGAGGTCGATGAAGGCTTGGCGAATGTCACATGCGATGACGGAGGTGGGATTATACCCAGAATGAATGAGGTGACGGAAATCTGTCCCCACTGCTGGAC
>JBBPUG010000522.1:0-20646 GCA_038094535.1 Tubosaeta aff. alveolata | reverse complement strand
CCAACATGAGTGCTCGTATCGTACCGTCTGTGAAGCGGCACCACAATAGACAACTTTCCATACTGTCCGCCGGTGTGCGTGGACTCCATCTCGACATCGCCAAACCCGGCTGTCATTGCGTGGTATACGGGAACGCTTGTGTCTGGATCTGGTCCCGAGGAGAGAACCAGTCTCACTGTGATCCGAAAACAAATGCAGGGACGATGCCACTGAGTAGATGAAAGGGAGGCTAGCAGAAGCTTGTCGAGCAGAGCGTTGTGGCGAAAGGGTCGAGAACAAATGAGCCTTGAGAACCTGCCGATCTTGAAGAGACGCGAGGACATCGTACAGGTTCCATCCTTTGCAAGTCCTCCTTAGTATCGGATCTTGGCCATTGTGAGCGCGCTGGCAAGGTATTATTATCGCCTCCAGAGTTCCGTCCGGTACGCAGGTCAGGGCACGCAAGGTTGGGGGAGTACGTGCGAGGACGCGAAGATCACAATAGTCTCTTGGCGACAGGATGGGCAACATTCACCGCTTGCTCAAAGAAAGAACGCACGGCCAATTAACGTCGCTTTCCACGCCCAGTATCGCCCCTTTTCTCCTTGCCCAACCTGTCCACTCCCTCCTTGAGTGTAGGGTACACTTCGACAAATATATCTGGGCTTGACCGGATATTAACCAAAAGGTGGCCACTCGAAGGCGAGGAGGGTTGTTTCCAAACACCCCGATGGATCTTCCAACTAAGACGAAGCTGTCGGCGAGGCCTTGACTATCACAATGACAAGGGATCTAGCCATGACCGGTGGCTGTCGACTTGTCCAACGTTTTCAGCTGTTAGTCTGGTGACCAGACCGCTATGAGGTTGCCGAGGCGAGGCAATCCGTCGATAGACGGTCTGGTAAATTTGGTCGCCTCAATTGGAACGCGCGGATTCCCACAGGCACATGACCGTTAGCCCCATTTTGGGGCAATAAGAAAATGAGATATTATCACAGGAAATCTTTTTAGGATTATATAATACATATTATTTTTCTAATCTAATCGTCCGACTGTATTGATCACATCTGGCCATGAATATTGATCTCAGTACTGATTCGGTGCTCAACTACACGCAGAACGAACTCGAGCGGCATGCTTTTGAAGAGATCTGCAGCCGGATTCCTCAAGAATACCTCGAAACACTCTCGTCACGACAGGATCGAAGCTCTGCACGCATCTCTTATCGCCAAACACCATCGTCTCACGCATTTCCAACTACTCGCAATGCTTAATCAAAAAGACACTATCATTACTGCTGGTACCAGGAGCAGAAGAATGATGTGCCAACTTATTCCGATGCTACTTCGACCAAATACAATTTCCATAATGATTTCGCCTCTGAAATGGTTACAGGCTACACAGGTACGATGAAAATAAATCTATTGATAAACTTAGATCAGATAAAGTGCATACAAACTAGGTACTCGAGTGTGAAAAGTACAACATCCGAACAATCGCTACTAATGAGGATACTCTTTGGGAGGTAATCCGGCATCATCAAATCAATACTTGATGTTTCTAATATGCATACCAAGCAAATCGAGAAAGGGGAGTACCAACACCTTATCATCTCACCGGAGCAGCTTGGAAAGCATAACGGCCATTTCATATCGTCCTGCGTGATAGATGATATATTCACCTGCAGCTCGTCTTTAATGTTGTACATCTCATCTGAATCCCTGCATGTGACTTTGTTCAGGATCTTTGGCTCCATCCAAGTGAGGAGTTGAAGAGCTCGCACTCTCGCCCGTCTCGTCGTCATGCGGTGGTGGGTAATCGTCACTTGTGACGATGCGCTGCTGTGCCGCCATTACGCGTCGTCGTCGTCGTCGTGGTGGGCGTGCCGTTGCACACCCCTGCCCTTGTCGTCATCGTTGCGGTGGGAGCACCATAGCCGCCCCGTCATCGCTGTCGTGTGGGGTGCGCGGATGCGCCCACTTGCCGCTTCATCGCAGGTGGTTGGCGGTGCACCTTACCTCCACAGCACGGCAGATGCGCGTTTGCAGCGTCCCCCATCTTCCTCATCCTCGTCGCCGTGGTGTGCATGGTGGTGCTGTTGCACCCCATCGCTATCTACGCCGTTGGGGTTGTGGTTGGCGGGTGGCCGTTGCCGTAATGTGGGCACGGTAACGCCCTCTCCATCCTGGTGGTGATGGCAGCGCGGCCGCGCGGCCTCGTCGCCCTAGCCGCTGCCATCTTCGTCATGGGACATGTCACCCGCCGCCCCGCTGACATGCCGTTGCGTGCCCCTTCGCCCCCTCGTTGTCGCCACGGTGGATTGGTGGTGCGCTGTTGCATACCCCCACACTCCTTGTCGTCGCGGTGATGGTGGCGGTGACATTGCCTGCGCCGTTTCGTGCCGTCGCCCTCGTCAGCGCTGTGGCAGTGGGTGCGCCATTGCATACCCTCACTCTCGTCGTTGTCGTGGTGATGGTGGAGTGGTGGTGCGCGGCAGCCCCCTTGTGCAGTCCTCGCCACTCGTGTTGTTGCGTGGTAGTAACGAGAGCTTCCCTTCTTGTAGGACATTGATAGCGCGCTGAGTTCGTTCATTCTGGGACAACAGAGCACTCGAATTGGATACGCGTGTTGTGTTTGAACTTGATCCACTGGACGATATGGACGATGCAGAGTGATTCATGGACGGCACAGAGCCTACCATAACAGGTTGCTTACATACTTATCTTATGGCTTACATACTTAGTCTCGTTTGTCATCGCCCAAAAATGGGGCTAACGGTCATGTGCCTGTGGGAATCCGCGCGTTCCAATTGAGGGCGACCAAATTTACCAGACCGTCTATCGACGGATTGCCTCGCCTCGGCAACCTCATAGCGGTCTGGTCACCAGACTAAATTCTTTAGTAGATGAAACTTCTCAGAGAACAGTCTCACTGTCACTGTTATATGAACCCGGACCGGACGCTGTCGCTTCACCGATCGCGGTAAAATGCCTACGATCCGTCGCAGGTGCGCGGACGCTGGGCCGCCTAGCGTGGATGAGGGTGGTCAACGTGGGGTATAAGACGAAATGTAGAGGTCTGAGAGGTTTCGTTGACCTTTTCTAGTAAACGGACCAGCGGCGTGTGGCAAGGGAAACAGAGAGAACTCGGCAGTCGGACACCAGCAGATGCGCGACTGCAGCTCATGCGTTGTCCGGAGCACGTCCACAATATGGGACACGACGTCGTCCCAGAGTTCTCACAGTACAATACCAAGACCTCTAGTAACTAGTGACGTTTGTCGACTTTGCAAGTTTGGTTAGAGTACGGATTCTAGACGACACGTCTTGGACATTTTTTTTGTAATCGACAGTGGGATGTGAACAGGATCCCGGTCAATGAAAACGATGAGCACATCGCAGCCAAACCTGCTCACGTTCACCATGATGACAGGCCCATCGCTGGCTGCGTGTCGAAGATCGGAAAACATTGGCGGCAGAAGGAATCATGACAGACCGGGAAGCACCCGATGTTAGACATAAGTCTTTGCAACTCCAAGTTGAGACGGCACACCCGGTCATGCTGGCCTGGGCTTACATCGAGGACATTATGGATGGCTGACGTCAGATGGCTGAAGTTGTCTGCCAGCACCTCTCCTGCTGTGCCTGATGCAATGACGCCATCAAGCGGAGAACGAAGGCGAATGCGCTGGCTCCAAAAAACACCTCGGCCTTGTTCGGCCAACTCAATGGCTTTCATTGGAGATTGGTTGCGAAGACAGGCTGAGAATGCATCTACCGCGAGTGACGACGAGAGAGTCTTGATGATAGAGAGATGTTGAGGTAGTGAGGGTAGAGCGACCATGTGTTCGACAAGCAATCGAAGGGCGGTTTCGTATGCAAGAAGCGTCGTAGGGTGGTGGAAATTTTCGGCCATGTTGATCCATTCCCTGGCAGCAGCTAGATTGGATAAAGACGCCATGTGCGAGACGTCTTCCAGCTGAGAATAAAGACTGAACAGTTCCTCTTGGGACTCTGACCCACCTAGCTGTGAGGACCGGGGGAGAAGACACTGCGCAAGGTTACTCGACGCGGTGCGAAAAAGACGAGGCCACGACCGACGCCGTCCGCATGCACAAGGACCCCGTTGAGGACTGCGTCCGTGAACGGCTCCCGCCCTTTTTGGCGTGCGAGTTGGCCTTGTTGGGCGCGCATGGTGAGCGCGGTGTTGAGCCACAGCACATCTGCTGCCGCGACGGGCGAGAGGTCGCTAGGAGGTGCTGAGACACGCCTGAAAGAAAGCCGCGACGGGACATACCCTGTCTTGTGGAGCGCAAAGTCTGGCACGTCATTGGCGAGCTGTTTGTAGATGCTTTTGAGCGATCTGGCGGGGTTGGTGGAGGTAGGGGTCTTGGAATGGGTGAGTGGGAGGGCGTTGGGAGAGGGAGGCGGTGCTTGCCTGGCCGATCACGACGGCTTTGAAGGCGTTCTCGGAGCGGAGTCGGTCATGACCACACGTAGTCCATGTCGGTCGCGTTATCTGTGGGATCCGCATTGTCTGTACGATCTGGTAGATGCAGGACTGCTGGCTGAAGACCGTGTGAGTCAGCGTCGACACGACAAACAGAAGACGGCACAGGGACCTACTCACCAAGCACCTCCAGCGACCTGCGCACAACCCGAACCCACCGCATCGACGAGGATGGCTCAGGCATGATACTGTTATAACTACAAACGCGAGTAAGACGGGCCCAAAAAGGAAAGTGCGCTAGCTAGCACGCTTTCCTTTTTGGGTCAGAAAACTTTATTCCTGGACCCGAAGGGGAAGGTTGCAAACTCTCGTCGGCTAATCCCGACGGAAGATCCCGTAGCTTAGGGGGTTGATGTTGGCCAACTCTGTTGGCTGTTTCTTTTTCTTTTTCTTTTTTTTTGAGAGGCACAACGGCGAAGGGCAACCGCCTTAGCTAGTCCCACGACGCACGGCACAAGGCGCGGGGTTATCGCCACCGAAGAGGGCACCCGGGCCCACTCCGATACCAAACGGCTGGCGCTCGTAAGCGACTAGGCTATCCCACGATCCGAAACTTTAACACGCCTTCCCTCAGGAGGAAATCCATTTACGGAGACATCACGGAAGAGTGAGTACTGTGGGACTCGGCAAACACCACTACCCACTAAAACCCCCTAGTGGTTTTTGCAGGATTCGAACCCGCGACTCCAAGATGAGGGTACGCAACGGTGCACCCACTACCATAGCGCCGACGACGATGCGCGGTGCGAAACGATGCGCTGGTGCCGCCACTGCCATTACTACTACGACGACGACGGCGAAGGCTAGGGCATGCAACGGGGCACTCACCACCACAGCGCCGACGACGAGGGAGTAGTGGCGAAACGACATGCCTACCACCTTGGCGACGACAGCAACGGGGTAGTGGGAGGCAGCGGTCTGCCCGTCACCACCACGCGAAGACATGGAAGGCGAGGATTGCGCAACAACCTGCACCACCACTCCACCGCGACGAGGGGGTGAAGGGGCGCGCGAGGCCATGCCAGCGGGGTGGCACACAACACGACGCCACGCCCACCACTACCGTGACGAAGACGGCAGCGGAAGGGACGACGAGGTCGCGCAACCGCGAGCCCACCACCACCAGGACGGCAAGGAGGCGCTACTCCCGCACTACGGCGACGGCTACCCGCCGACCACAACCCCAACGGCGTGGATAGCGAGGGGGTGCAACGGCACCACCATGCGGACCACAGCGACGAGGAGGAAGATGGGGGCACCTCAAACGCGCATCCACCGTGCCGTAGAGGCAAGGCAAAGATGGCGCACCACCGACCACCTGCGACGAAGCGGCAAGGTATCCCGTATCCCCGTAACCCCCTACGGCGACGATGACGTGTTGGCTACCGCGCTCCCACGACGACGACGAGGGTAGAGACGTGCGACGGCACGCCCATCACCACGTTGACAACGACGCGCAATGGCGGCGCAGCGGCGCATTGTCACAAGTGATGGCAGTGAGGGAAGGGAGTCGCATGTAAACCCGTGGACCCATGTATGGCACCCGCAAAATCTGTCTGGACGACTTGCAGCTTCGATCTCAGTTTGAGGAAATGTTGATGTTGTGCGTCATGTAGAAACACGTTGCTCTGTAGACGACACGGTGTCCCCGTGTGATCTTATGCTAGTTTTGTGTCGGCGCACGTATGTAGTCGACCTGCCAAACAGTAATTCACCAAATTTCCGTGGGTCCAGGACTTGCCCGAAGGGCCGTGCTATGTAACACAGTGACTCAGTTGACAGTTCGGAGGACTCCGCCCCGGGTTTCTAATATATCCCATCTATGCTTGTGAGCTACGATTGACGGTTGCGGTATGCAGGTTTGATGGCGATCGCCGCCATAGCTGAGGGCACCAGCAAGGTTCGTCCGTCGTCCCACGTTCTTCTTTTTCTTCACTACTTGGTCTAGGTGATGCAACTCGAGCTTAGCAAAGTTGTAGAGTGAGATGTCCATTCATCATATGCAAGTCTAAGAAATATTTCTGCAGCCTTGTCACCCCAATGTTCAAGGACAACCACCCTCGTGTCCGTTATGCGGCATGCCAATGCTTGTAGGGGTCCGCAAGTCCTTCCATCGATGAGCACGCGCTAAGTGAAAAACACAGGGGTCAGCTATGTACGCACTTGGAAGTAAGTACTACAATTTGTCAGAGAGTAGGTCTCATGTCTTGTCGCTAGGATGTGATTCAAGATTGTTACCTCCAACAACAGCGTTTAATACCGACGTTTGAAGCCCCCGAACCTCGGTAAACGAGATCTGACACTGTACGCCT
Organism: Tubosaeta aff. alveolata; assembly: GCA_038094535.1. Classification (NCBI taxonomy): domain Eukaryota; kingdom Fungi; phylum Basidiomycota; class Agaricomycetes; order Boletales; family Boletaceae; genus Tubosaeta; species Tubosaeta aff. alveolata. The sequence goes on along the minus strand of JBBPUG010000522.1, from coordinate 13,846 downwards.
GTAGTTGTGCCTAACGTGGTCGTGACAGCGTCCATGCGCATGCAGCAGCCGCACTCGTCAATTTCTGCGAAGGTGTCGAGTGAGATGTGCTCATTCCATACCTCTACATCGCGGAACGGTTGCTCAAGCTACTTGATCCTGGTACTGGAGTGGACAAACCTGTGAAATGATATGTTCAAGGACAGGCCCTCATCGACGCACTGATCAATATCCAGAGCGCGACCTTTCTGACCTTACGCTCTGGCTGACTCGCTGATCACCATTGCCAGATTCCCCGGTTGATCCATCCGATACACTTCAAGCGACGTACCTGATTGCTACCTGGGCCAAGATGTGTCAGGCACTGGGAACTGAATTCGAGCCGTATCTGCCTCTGGTCATGCCGCCGTTGCTCAATGCAGCAAGCACCAAAGCAGACGGGTCAATCTACGGTAAGCGCACGATTGACTCACGTGTGACATCCTAATGGCCCCGTCTGACAGACGAGGACGAGCAGTACGAACGCGACCCTCGTCGTCTATTGCAGCGTCCTCGGTGGACGCTTTGGCCCGTATCTCACGCAAACGCTCGAGTTCACCCTGCCTGCACTGTGGTTTTGCTTTCACAAGGGCATCCTGGAGGCAGCGTGCAGGTACGTCCATTTGTTATCTCCCCCCTTCCCCCTACTCACCGCGAGGACAGACTCGTCCCCCTCCTCACCTTGTGCGGTGAGTCCAGCAGCACGCTCACACCCGTCGTGGTCTCTGCCTTGCTGTCCAAGCTCATCTACTGTGCTCAGATTGAGTCCCACCCCTCGTTTCTCATATCACTGTACCGCACCATCGGGGAACGGCTTCCCTCGAACGTGCCCAGTCCAGCGCTGGGAGCGAGTTTTGTGCCACCGAGTCCGGAGCCGGATGGACGGGAGGACGAGGATTTCGCGCTGCTGGAGGAGATGGAGGACTTTGCGCTCGAGGACATGGAGAAAACCCTAAAGCTGCTTGATGCACAACATCCGCTGCTGGTCTTGGTCGGGCGTATGGAAATTACGATGGGGAAAGCTGACACCAGGACAGGCTCGGTGGTCTGATGGGGACATACTTGTTGTATGTGTTAGATACGAGCGCACAACTTTTCAACGAACCTGGCGTGCTTGCTGACTGCAAAGCAAACAGACATGCACACGTTGTAGAAAAGTAGGCTTCATATATATACGGTACATAATTGACACTACATAACGCAATGCTGGTGATGAACAACGGGCTGACCCGACAGAATCCAAAAGCAAACATGCACAAGGCGGAAAGTGCACGAGAAGAAACGAAGATGTAGACTATACAATTGCCTTACAGGCAAATGAGGACCGAGGGTAACGAAAGACTAAATGTAAAAAAAAAATTCGTTCGATTGCTTGTGTGGTCAGCTGTCAACGAAGCAGCAACGTGCAAGTAGCAATATTAGATGATATGATATGTACAGTGACATGCTAGGGAAATGACAAGGAGTATCACAGAGATGTTGCAAGCTGGACAAGGGACCACGTCAACACGAGAGACGGTATCGGTAACAAAACAATACTTACTAATAGATAGCGAATTCGACTCGGAGCTCAACGGACGAGGGAGAGAAAACAAATGAAATGAAGGACGAATCCTACAATATACCCGAGTCTTTGAGGGCATTCTGCAGGATCGTCTCTTTTACGGCGGCGAATACGAGACGGATGTTCGTCGTGTCCGTTGCTTGTGTGAGACTGGATACGGGTCAGCAACGGAACGTGGGAATGCAGACTAAAGCCTACTGTGGATAAGCAGATAGACCCGCGCGATTGTTTGCATAAACCTCCAGGATGTATTTGGCGGCTTTGTTGATATCAGCGCCACCTGAGTACTCTGGGAAATATTTCTCCAAGGGGACCTTAACAGGACGTGAGAACCCAACGAATGAGCCTGCTGTGTGACGTACCTTAGGAAGTTTGGTCTTGAATACGTCGATCTTGTTAAGGAAGAGGATGATGGACGTTCTCAAGAACCACCTGGAGTTTATGACAGACTCGAAGAGAATGAGCGATTCGACCATACAATTCTACGAGGCGGGGTTTAATGGCGCGATGAATGGCACGCGGCGTGATAAGCTTACCTGATTCTTTTCTTCCAACAGGACTTGGTCGTACTCGGAGAGCGCTGTGCAGAAAATGATGCTTGTTACGCTCTCGAAGCAGTGTATCCATTTTTTTCGTTCCGAGCACTGACCACCAACATCAAACATGTGAATCCTGTACAACGTAAGACAAGACGAAAGAGCGTAAAGTGTCCACAACAGACTGTAGTTGACCCATTGTAAACCGCGTCTCCGTGATTCCCGTCGATTTTAGCCGAGCTCGCAAAACATCTTCAGCGGTTGGGAGATAACCAGCAGAGCCTATCCGTCTGACATTTAAAAAGAAGCTGGAGGGCGTCGGTGAACATTTGGGTACAAGAGGCAACATCGAAACAAACTAGACCGGGTGCGCTGTTGCGCCACCAGCCTCGTCCTGATAGGGCGGGCGCGCCATGTCGTCATCGGCGCAGTGGTGATGGATGCGTCTTTGCATCCCCTCGCTCTTCTCGTCGTCGACGTCTGTGGTGGTGCGCCGTTGCGCCTCCTCGCCCTCGTCCTCGTCGTTTTGATGGCGGCGGCGCTACTGTACGCCCTCATCACTCGTCGGCCCCCTCCTGTGCGTAGTAGCGGTGGGCATGGCGCACGCGTTGGCGCCGTCGTCAGCTACGGTACGTCAATCCACCTCGTTGTTGTGGTAGTGGAAAGGGACGTACCTGGCTATTTCGCCCTTGTCGTCGCCATCGCTCAGTGAGGGTCGGCGCTCTGTGTTGCCTGTGCCTTGACCAGTCGACGCTTGGGGATTTGATGGGATGAGCGAGCAACAGTGTACGTAAAAATAACACGCGAAGCGCCACATCCGTGGCAAAACCCGCTACGGTTCTCACTGCATGCAAGCAAAGGATTTTATTACACTAAGATGACTATTGGACAAACAATCTCATTTACTTTTGTCAAGGATGTCCCGAAATGTACTCCTAACCTGTGTGACCCATGGGCCATGGGTGCCCCTGACGGCCCGTCACGGGTTAACCCATGGGCAAGGCCTTGGTGGGTGCGCGTCTCTGCGCCATCTGGCCATTTCCATGTCGTTATCGGCGTTACGGTGGTGAGGGTGCCTTAGCATCCCTTTGCTGGCCGGTGCGCCCCCGCGCGTCGGGTGGAGGGCGCGCCGTTGCGCTGCTGCCTAGGCCCTCACTCTCCTCGTCGTCTCGTAGATGTTGGATAGGTTGTTACGCCCCCCACTCGTCGTCTTTAGGTGCGCGACCGTTGCGCCTCCCATTCATTGTCCTAGCTGGTAGAAGGCACACCGTTGCGCTGCACCCGCCTTCCTCGTCTGGTGTGCGTGGGCGTGATGGGCGTGTTGTTGTGCCTCCCGCGCGTCATCCTGGTGGGTCGTGGTTGCGCCGTTGCGCTGCCAGACCTTCCTCGTTGTCCTATAGGTGGTAGACGTGGCGTGCATGGCCTTTCCACCGTCGTGGTTGGTCCGTTGCGCAGCCCCACCCTCCTCGTCATCTTGTGAAGATGCGTAGGTGGTTTGGCGGTGGTGGGCAAGGTCGCGGTATTGCAACCCGCACCCCGTACCTGTGGAGTACCCGTGCAGTCCTCTGCCGCACGGTGGTATCAAATACGCACCAGTGAAGGTTATCTGGGGAACGACAGCGCAAGAACTTCACATCCAAAGCAGTAGGATGATCACGTAAGACGATTGAGAGGTAAATATAAACAAATATAAACGTCAAATTTTGCATTTTCCTGCGAGTCACAGATTAAGCGTTCGGGATGACAAAGACCCACTACTAAAGTAGCGGGAAAAACTGTACAATGTGCTTAGTCCAAGAGGTAACACTGCTGAACAGTGACAGCCCAAGCTGTCAATGCTCAGCAGTGACAACTTCGTGTCACTTCTTTGCAGTGGACACCAAAGTAGTGACACAGTCACTTCTCAGCAGCGGATTTACTTCCCACAGTGCAACCTAAAGAATCTGACTCGGAAGCGTGCATCATGCAGTCGGAGCACGCACCACCGACTTGAGGACTACATACTAGATAACAACGAATATTACAGTGCACCTTGTCTGGGCGTACTTACATCTTTGTACGGCGGGAACTCGTACATAGCGGAGTTCAAACCGCACGTCTCGCACTGGCATGGGCAACTTTGTCCTTCATCCATGTTGTTGGTTTCCCTCTCGTTGGCACAAGTCCAAACACAGACTTCTAGTCAATTCTCAGTCTGCACGATGGCATTTATCCACCCGACCAATGCAAGACCCGAGGTGCTCTTTGCGGCTAGCTGGCTCGAGGGGCCCTTGCTGCCCACCGTTGTTGTGCGTGCCGCTGAGTTCCCACAAGTCACCTTACTCTGTTTGCGCTTGAGGCGAATCGTCCGCCTGTCGTCCCATTTTTAGCGGGCCCAACAACTTTAGGCTTTCTGGCTGTATTTGCTCCATATAGACGCTGCTTCAACTATCTTGTTTACTGCTTTCCGCGTACAATATACCACGTTTACCGCACGAAAGTGCAAGTAATCTGTCTACGCAAGTTGGATCCAGTTCTTAATGGCTGATGTTATTCACCCACATTTACTCAGCCTAAGAAACTGTGTCGACGTCCCAGCCCATCAGGTACGTGCTGCTTTGTTCCCCCTTCACTCTGAATCATACTAGCACAGTGACTCGCTGTTCATTTCTGCCGCTACGGAAAGAAGCATTATGGAGTTAGAGAGGCATTGCTCTCACCCGCACTTGAGCTTATCAGCCAAGCGCCTGGGCTGATAAGGTGAGCCTCACCTCATATCGTCAATTCGTCCATATGAAGGCATCCGAGGTCATACATTGGAAACGAAATAAAAAAGCCTGCTCACGTGTTCTGGGTGAACGGTATACTTCCATCGCTTTGTCTCTGGACACAGCCATGACGCATCCGAGTGGGTCTTGAAAGCGGCCTATGACGACTTTGTCCCACAAAGCGGTTGCAGATGCGGCTCGCCCTGCGTTCGACGGCAAACCGCTGTCGGTCCACAATGTCGTATTTTCCTTTGAGGACGGCACACCGTTGGATGCACCGATCACGGCCTTCGTGACGTTTGGACTGCACAAGGGAGCGTCTATGTCTCAGCTGGCGTCCTTGGTGGAGCAGCTTTATCGGGAGGACGCGGCAGCCCCCGAGTGCCACGGCGGTAGCTTGGGCCTGATCACCGACAAGCCCAATGTCTATTATGTCGTCCTGGGCTGGGACACCATGCAAGTAAGTTGGGTGGTTCGCGTGCGACGTTTCCTGACATCCTTGTAGGCGCACTGGGATGCTGGCTCGCATGGTCGTCTCAAGGAACTAATTCGCCATATGACCGATCAATGGTAACAGAGCCAGATCTGTACTCTGTGGACGCTTTGAAGTGGGTGATTTGAGTACAAGTCTGCATGATGAAAGGTATTGGCGTCGTGGCGAGCGTCGAGGTGCGGAGGTAACAAACAGAAAGGTATTTGTAAATACAAGACACAAATCCTACCCCCAGTCTCGTTCAATATACAAGAATGGTAGTCCGGACCAAAAAAGGAAAGATATGATTGAATTCAAGAATGTCTAGCATCTTTGACGAAGTTGCAGGACCGACATCGGCCGGCCTCACTTATATTGGACACCCGTTACCCCTACCCGCACCTGGACGCAGGTGTTTGCAACCCCAACGGTTAGGGTTTACAAGAGCCGTGCTATCTCCCATAGTTTGTTTGCATCCCTGCTACTAAAGTAGGGCTGCAGCACAAGTTCTTGAATGAGAAAACATTTCATTCGAAGCGCCCATCAAACAGCCGATTTAACCGATGGAAGGGGTGCTGCCTGAGACACCCTGGGTAGCAAGCAGGGGAACCCGGAAGGCGTGTGGGTGATGCGTTCGACCTCAGGACTACGCTAGACAGCCGACGACTACGACGCCAGGACCCCCGACACCGCACACGCCGTGCTCGCTCTCTTGCCCTCCCAAGCCCAACTACCACACCGGGGCGGGTTTTCTGTCAATGGTATAGTAGGTCAATGGCAGTGGTCAAGGTGCGCGGAAATGACTGCGTTTTTGAACCGCCCTTTGCCTGTTGGGTGATGAGCGTTTTGCCTCCTAGGTTTATATCTCATGGACATATGCCTCCAAGATCACTTTGTTGTTGTGTTTTCTTTGCTCTGTTTGCAGTGGATTTGTTTCGCTGATGCAACCAGTCGTAAAGTGCATGCTCAGCATATTCCACTTGATAGCCACGACATCGTGCTGGGACCATATGCTCTACTACCATCTAACCTCCATCTCTTCCCGAATATGGCTTCAACGCTGCGTGTACCAGCCACAAGTCCGCAATCTCCTTTATTCGGCTAATCAGTTCCTTGAGACGACCACGCGAGCCAGCATCCCAGTGTGCCTACAGAAATGTCAAGGAACGGCGCACGCAAGCCACCCCAACTTACTTGCACGGTGTCCCAGCCCACGACGCCATAATAAACATTGGGCTTGTCAGTGATCAGACCCCAGCTACTCCCGTGGCACCGGGGAGTTTTAGCATCCTCCTGATAAAGCTGCTCCACCAAGGACGCCAGCTGAGGCATGGACGCTCCCTTACGCAGTCCAAACATCACAAAGGCTGTGACTGGTGCGTCTAAAGGCGTGGCGTCCTCAAAGGCAAACACGACCTCGTGGACCGACAACGGTTTGCCGTCGAACGCAGGGCGAGCCGCGTCTGCAACCGCCTTGTGAAGAGGCCGCGTGGCAAAGTCGTCGCAGGCCGCTTTCGAGACCCACTCTGGTGGGATGCGTCATGGCTGTGTCCCAGAGACCGAGCAACGAGAAGCGTACCGTTCACCCAAAACACGCGAGTGGGGTTGTTGGTTTCGTTTCCGACGTGAGACCTCAGACACGTTGATGCTGGCGAGTTGACGGTAGGAGGTGAGACTCACCTTATCAGCCCAGGCGCTTGGCTGATAAGCTCAAGCGCCCGATCAAGGGTAACAGAGCCAGACCTGTACTCTGCGGATGCTTTGAAGTAGGTGATTTGAGCACAAGTCGACATGAGAGCGCTGAGTTGCAGGACCCGAATAAATTTACCCGGCTCGCAGTCCTAGGCCCCAATGGGGCTAGGCTGGCGTCTGCAAGGCGATCGAGTAATGTTACCGCTTGCATGATCCGCTGCAGGCTCTGATTGGTCAAAAGTACTATAAAGCCATGTAAGGAAGCTCTGCCGCTACGTGCGCTTAGCAAAATACTGATCTAGGCCCCTGGTCACTGCAAGTTCACTCGATTCCCTCACAACCAAGTATAATTAGCGATCTTAAGTGATCCATTGAATGTCTAGCCAAACAAAATATTGGGACGTTCGTACGCTCTGGAGTCTGAATACAACCGAGAAAAAATAAAATAAAAAGGAATAGAAACAATGATATGTCGCATCAATACTCGGGTTCCAAGGTCCTTCTGAAGTACTCCGCTAAAACTCGGATGGCATGATGACCCACATCGGCCTCATCTATAAAAAGAATCAGAGCAAAGCGTGATACCCTGTATAATGCCCTGTGATGCTCTACGCTGAACGGCGACGGACTTTGGAGCTCTGTCAGCACCCGGAAGCTGACGGCGGCAAATAAATAACAGTTTAAGCTGTGACAGTATCTGTGAGAACTGCTCAAACACTCTCATAAACATAAGCACGACATACTTAAAAGACGTGTACTCGGGCCCGAGGGCCTGCGATGTCAACCGAAGGATGTTTAGAAGGTCTAAAAGCGACGGAGCCATTGTCGCCGTCCCTTCTCCCCAGCTGAACGATTTGAGTAGGAGTGTTGATGTGCGGATCGTATCGTCGTTGTCAGGGAGGAAGATCAGTTGGTCCAGGGCAACGGCTGAGAAGTGAGATGCCCCTCCTGATCCAGCATTGCGTTGTGCAACAACCTTCATCCGTTGACTGTGAATGCCATAAATAGTGACTAAAATTAACAGGGGATAGTTGTTGACCCACCCTGTGGTCAAATCAATAATATTTGCCACCATAACTTCGTTCTGATAGGTGGCTGTCATACACTCTCGGTGTTCGACAGCCTCAACGCACAAATGTTGAAGGTATTCTGGAGGGGTATTTGATTCCAAGAGTGCAGCCCATTCTTGTATAGTCGTCACGGTTCTTTTGCGAGGGGGCTCACGGAACAGGGTGTAGCGAGCGCAAGATATTTCTGCACCAGCTTTGAGTGGTGGAGTAGTAGTCCTAATGAATGTCGGTAGCTGGCCAAGTAGTAGTACGACTGGTTAGAAGTATTATCAACGTATAAACATATTTTGGTCTTACGGGGATGTCAGGCATAGAGAGCCACGAGTGAGAGGCCGGGACAGGAACGGGATTGGGAAGAGGAGCGGTGGTGGTGGCAGTCCCGATGCCGTTAGGTAGCTGACCCCGGTTAGATATAGCACATCAAAGCTGAACTGTGTTTGATCTTACACGAGTGGCGGCTAACGCAGACCACAAGCAGGAGATCATAGAAGGGGCGGCAGCCGGATTGCCGTCCTAAGAGCACGTTATCAACATGAGTTTCATAAGATGAGATTCTGTGCTAGTGCTCACCATGGCGGGCAAGGAGTTGGTGGTGAGTGATACTGGGAATGATGGTGAACACGGACGAGACAGACTTTAGTAGTCGCATTCCGAACGCAAGGTAGCCTGACGTCATGCGAAACCGACCAATGTCACGTGGAGTGACACTCTGTGACAACCAAGTTAGCTCCAGTCACGGCGAGATGTGGTCCTGATTAATTCTCTCTAGCAGCCCCACTACTACGCTCTAGATGATACTTAAGTGATTAGTTCATATTCTATAACCTTGGATAATCTACCGAATGCGGCTACATGTAATGATGATTTCACGATGCTTTCGGCCGAAGTTTGATTGATCGTCCACAACTATGTCCCCACATGCTCTACAAGTCTATCAAACAGAGCTCCTCATCCAAGCAGAGGAAGTTGGCGCGCTCAAGTTCGGCCAGTTCACTCTCAAATCAGGCCGGTACGTGCTTGGTCGCACCATCATGACATTCTGACCCATACGCAACGCTGGCACAGGATCTCGCCCTACTTTTTCAATGCGGGTCTCATGAGCAGCGGCAAGATTCTCGACACGGTCGCCAATGCGTATGCGGCGGCGATCGTGGATGCGCTCGACGCGCATACGATTCCATCTTTCGACATCGTTTTTGGACCGGCGTACAAGGGCATCGCGCTGGCGGCTTGCACGACACTTGTGCTGAGTGCCAGCTATGGTCGATCGTATGGATTCGCGTACGATCGCAAGGAGGCAAAGGATCATGGTGAAGGCGGCAAGCTCGTCGGGGTACCCGTGAAGGGAAAAAAGGTCCTCATTTTAGATGACGTTATGACCGCTGGGACGGCCGTGCGGCTGGCTATCGAGTCGATCCAGGCGGCGGGTGGTGAGGTGGTGGGTGTGATCCAGTTGCTGGATAGGGAGGAGCGAGGACAGGATGGCGGGAGCACGGTGGAAGAAGTGGAGGGTATCGTTGGCGGCAAGGGGCGCGTAATCTCGGTGCTCAAGATGAGGACTCTGATGGCTTGGCTGAAGGAGCGTGGACAATCAGACATTTTGAGCAAGATGAACGCATATTGGGACGAGTATGGCTGGAAAGCATAGAATATATACTACCCATGCTGCAGCCTCCTTCGCTGACTTGGTACGACCTGTAACTTGGTACGTAGCCTAGTTACTGCCAAGTCGTTGACCAGAACCCCAATTGTGCCCAGTTGCCCGAACATTTGCGGGACGCTCGGGACGTCTAGGAGCATGAACTTGATATCCACCTCTGTTGGTAGACCTGCGCTCTCCCTCACGTTCACCGAACCAATCTCTCAACCATCTTGGCGCAAGAACAAAGCTCGCAAACCTTCCTTGTTCCACACCTCCAGCTCCGGTGCCCGAACCCCACACCAACCACCACCAGAGGTGACCGACGATCATCCCTGTTATGCATTCTGATGCATGACCACTGATGGCATCCATCGCCAGCAAGGCATATGGGAAATATTTGACAGGGATAGTGAGCAGGCCCATGACGGATGTTTGTGTCCCGGGCGGTGATAATACACACGCCAAGTAAGTGATACAGCTCAGAAGGGCACGGTCGTGGACAAAGGTATCAAATGGGCGGTTAAGGACCTAAAGGCTACTGAGTGACGGCGAAAATGATGGCGCTAACCAAGACACTGACAATAATGCCAAGAGAGGCAAACAAGAGTTGCCATGCAAAGTCCGAGGAACGGCGGTCGTAATTTGCTGACTCGACAGTATTCGAATTTCGGCTAGTGGAGTGCAATACAGTTGAAAGGCCCAAAGACGGTGAAAACCAAAGGCTCACTATAGCATCACTAGATGGAACAAGTATTCCAGCTTCATCGCTAATTCATCGAATTGGGGTTCAAGCAGTGCTAAAGAATCAATGCACACTCACACCCAATGAACAGGCTGGTGTATATTCTCCAGACCTATGACTCTTTGTTGAATGGTGCAAGGGAAAGTGCGCTGGGACCTACCTCCCATCTTTTGATGACAAGTGGCGTTACAAAGACCAGCTTGTAGCCAGAAACAAGGCCAGCGAAAGCTGAAACAGTGACACCAAGGGAAGACAGAACAAGAAAACGTGTCACTGGTGGTATTTTCTTGATTTCTGCTAAAATATCCGCCATGTTGGTTGAAAGTAGTCGGTGACGACGCCTGGATCCGTTCGGACATAGAGTGACTTGCACGTGATCTCTTCATACTCTGACCCCACACATCTCCACCGTACGTTCCTTGCTCCGTTCTCAACCGCTCATTCCTTTCCTGACTTCAATGCCTATCTATCTCCGTGACAACTTGATTTTCTGATGAACTTGAAGGAGCTCCTAACACATCTACTCAAGGAAGAGACCCCTGACGAAGAGCGGTCCGCTGGTGGACAACCAGTATCCCACGCAAAACCCTCGCGACGCCCACGAAACACCGGGGACCCAGAGAAAGTAGGAAACAATGCTGCTCAAGCAGACCAGAGGGATCCCGGAACAAGCGACGAAGATGACGCAGACTTGGATCAAGATGATGACCAGGAATACGACGAGACGCTCGTCAACGACGGTTCGGACACCCGGCCGAGGGCATGTTCAAGTTTTGTCCGCTCTATCCTCTCCCGAATATGGTCGTTCATATGTCCTTCCCCAAATGCTGAAGAAGAGATTCAAGCATACATACCCCATTACCGCGTCCTGCCCATCGTATCTGGCATTGTCATTCCATTTTGCATTCTGTTGGAGATACCCGGACTCACAGAACACTGGTATGTTCGTACGGAAGGCTCTACGATCGTGGCCACGAAACCTAACCCCCCTTTGATTGACGTCGGAGTCGCGCTGAGTATATTGTGCGTGGTGTTGGCCAATATCTGTTTGGTCATCCGTTTCTTGGAAAGGCGTATCAAGACAATGACGATATTGTGTGTCCTCTTTCTCTCTATACACGGTAAGTTTCACCATCGTATTATTGCTCCATCAATTTATAATTGTGTTCAGATACTATCAACATTATTATTCTTGGCACATTTGGGACGGTAAAGGGTGACTACACGCCCGGGCAGGCATTTTGGATGACTCTATGTTCCACGATCACCTCCATGTTTGTGAACTTGACCCTCATCGTTGATCTTATTCGAACTCGCGACTTTAAGCAGAGTGGTGCGTATCCAAACATTTACCTCTGGTGGCTGACCAAGTGATCAACTTACTAGGGAGCGGACTGACTCGAAGGCAACGATCTCTGGTCATTATTATGATTGGTCTGTTCTGCTACATTACCCTCGGCGGCCTCATCAATACACTCCTCCTTAACTTGACATTTATCAACGGCCTGTATTTTACGGTCGTCACCATCGAGACTATCGGTTTTGGAGATATCGTTCCAGACTCGGCAAGATCCAGAGTGTTTATCTGCATCTATGCGACAATTGGCATCATTAATCTCGCTTTCGTGGTCGGCTATGTGCGCGAGACCGTTTTGGAAGGCCTTGATTTTGGGTATCGGAGGCGCCTTTTGGAAATTCAAGAAAGAAGACGAGTAGCTCGTCGTCAGCGGCGCGCGGAGAAACGATGGAGGCATGCTATCATATGGCGTTTACGCCGAAGGCATAAGCCTGTATGGGTACCATCACACACAGGCAACCACAAATCCCTCTGGTTGAAACTCAGGTCTGCCTTTTGGCGCGTTGAAAGGGCAATCGAGTCGACTGCACGGAGGAGCAAGCATCAAAGCTATCGCAGGCACGGCATGAAGCTTAACCTTGAGGCTCTCCCTCGATGTCAGCTTGAAGCAGCCGCTCTCGAGGCAGGCGTTCCTCTCGAGACATTGCTTCCCGAGGATTTCTACGACACATATGATCAAGACTATTGTAATCATTCTGCGGATGAAGAACACCGTGGATTTCCATCGTGGTTTACGGTCCATTCTATTTACCATGGCGATGAACATGCAAAGGAGCCTTTGACACATCGTCGGCTGGGTGCCATGGCCGTGATGCTCACCAAGCTGAGCTTTGCCGTCCATGAATCTGGCGGTGCTCCCCTCCCAGACGGTCATGATGGTCAGGAGGTAGACGGACCGGAATCCGCTCAAGATAGTTCCGGAAGTTTGCACAGTTCTTCAGATGGAGACTATCGTACGGACGTTGCTGATACTGAGAAGAAAGCATACTACACACGCTCTGGCTTGAGTTGGGGTTGGTTTCTTATTTTCTGGCTGGTAAGCGAGCACAAGCATAAAGAGATTATCGGATCGCTGAGTCCCTCTTTAGGGCGGTGCCGCCATCTTCAAGGCGACCGAGGGTTGGACATATGGACATTCCGTTTACTTTTGTTCGTGTTCCCGTTCCTTTGAAGTGTTCCTCTACTGAACTGTCTATCAGGCTTTATTGCCTTTTCTACCATCGGCTACGGAGATGTATCACCTTCTACCCCAGCAGGACGTTCCATTTTTGTTGTATGGGCGTTGGTCGGCGTTGCGACCATTACCATCTTCGTCTCCGGTCTGCACCCAAGTTAATTCTCGCTTGACTCAGCTGACGTCTTTATCTCGCAGTGGTTTCCGAAGCGTACACGTCACGATACAAGGGTATTCTCGGTCGCAACTCTTTCAGGCACGTCGTCCAAAAGTATCGCAAACACACCAAGGTCGAGATGAGGGAGAAAGTGCAGCGGATCGGTTCCTCGACCGGGACCGTCCGTAATACAGTCGAACGTGAAGAAACCGACGTTGTCGAAGACCGAACGCCATCGCCACCGACGGAGACTGTGGCCAACGAGGGCATTTCGGCCGCTCCTGTCTCCGAATCCAAGACGGACTCGCATACCCTGCGTACACAGCGGTCTCTGGAACAGCTTCCGCGACAGGTCTTGATGGAGACGCGGTCGATACAACAGTATATGGAACTGATCGGAGGATCGGACGAGCATTCGGTAGGCACGGAAAGGTTCGTCGATGAAACCCTTTGGAGTCTGGTCGACGACGTCATGGGAGGGAAAAGGCTACCAGAAAATGCGAAGAGGGACATCTTGAAGGACGCCGAGTCCCGTCAGGTTCGTGGTTCGGGATCCGCTACCTCTTTTCGGATGTGCTGATCTTTGCTGGCACATAGACGTTGATGATGTTGGGGATAGAACGTGAGTCGGACGAATTCGGTAGGTAATCAATTAACACCTTTTCAGGATCACTC